>CM034152.1:678645885-678711056 GCA_019776745.2 Taxus chinensis
GTCGATGAAGGAGCAACTCTGGCTACAAGGGCCTTTCCTTTCTTCTTATCATTTTTAATACCTTTTGCAGTAGAAGACTCGGCCTTCGAAGCACTTTGTTTTATGGATTTAGGAACACTTATTTTATTCTTCTCAAGTAAATGAGATAAGTGATCAATCTATTTCCAAAAATATTGTTGCTCATCGTGACTAGACTTCTTGCAATAGGAACACAAATACTTACTTTTTTGTGCCTTAGGCTCAGAAGTCGAAGTGTTTGTGTCATTTTTAGGTTTGATCTTGGTTTCTTTCTTAGGTTGATCCTTTGTTTCTTTCTTCTTTTCAGTATTTCTTTCCCTTACTAGTACTTGCTACAAGGGCATGTGACTTAGACTTAAGAGACCCCGTTTCAATGAGTTTTTCCTATTCTCGAATGTGTTGGGACAAAAAAAAGTCAAAGGAGGGCATAGTCCAAGTATCGCCCAAAGCAGCTTTTGTAGCATAGAAAGTTGACATGAAGATAGAATATTTGGGACTTAGCTTAGAGAGAATCGACAAGATCAATTGAGAAACTTTATTTTCTACTTGACATCCTTTTAACAATAATCTAATGTGGACAAATTTTGAGAAGAAGGCTTGTAGGTTTTCAAAGTCACTATGATTTAACCATAGTAGTTCGTTTTCTAACTCATGCGCTCTCATGTCATCTAGTTGTCCAAAAATCACATCCAACGTTTTCCATGCAGATTTAGGTATTTCAGACACCTCGATGTGGAAGAGAAAGTCAGAGAAACAGACATGCACAGAAGACCTAAAGCTTCATCACTACGGTTTAACCACTTAGATTTTTCAGGTTCGGTGTCTGGTTCAGTCTCAATTCCCATGGTGATGCAGAATAACCCTTTACCCCTTAGTTTCATTATTATTTTAGATCTCCATTCAAAAAAATTGAACGGCGTAAGCAAAGGAATTGAAAGTGCATCCATAGTGAGAGAGAGAGAAAGAAATGCAGAAAAGAAACACAACCACCCAAGACAATAACAACCCCCCTACTTTCGATACTTTAAAGTTTAGTGTGTTGATTACAATCGGGTCCATGTGTGCAGTTTGAAACACTTGGTAACTCATCTTGTAATCAGCGTAATAATGTGCAAGAGAGGAGACAACAACAGTGTTTTGTGGAGCGTAAAAAAAGGACACTGTAAACAAGCACAAGCAAAAAATAGAAAGGAAGCGAAAGCCAAACCTGGTGGTGAGAAAAAACATTTCACGTCATAAAACTGTAGACTATGGCAGACGCACTCACTATTCACAAGCAATAATAAGGGTGAAATACAAGGTTTGGGAACTCCAGGAGTTCAAATATCTTCAGAAGGCTGGAAAAAATGCCTGAAGGAAAAAGGGTGCTCGAGAGTGATGTTGCACACTTGAGCGCACAATTAGTGAAAAAAAATCGACAAGAACGCCTAAATTTTACCGTTTGGAAATGCCCAATTTTGCTATTTTTAGAGCTATTTCAGTTTTAAAAGGATGATAAAAAGGGTTATTTAGATGCCGATAATTAATAATTACTGATCGTGATAAATAAATGTTAGAAATTAATAAACTAGACTTAATTAAATTAAATCTAATTAATTACAAAAAAACTAATTAAGATATGATAAAAAAATTAAGTCCTAATTAATTTAAAAGGACTTTTCCTTTTTAAAAGAAATCAAATTTTAAAAATTATCCAAGATTTATTAAAAAATCTAAAAAAACTTATTAAAAAATCTTTGACCAAAGTAAAAAATGTAAGCTTTTTGTTTTTTTTTAAAAAAGGTATTTTAAAATACTTATCAAAAAGCTAAAAGCTTATCTTTAAAGAAACTTACCAAAAGAAAAAAGACTTGCTTTCTTTAAAATGTTAAAACTTTTAAAACTTTAAAAAAGGAAAGATCTTTTTAAAACTTTTAAAAAAGCCTAAAAAAACATGTACCAAATAAAAAACTTACCAGCCGAATTTTAAAAGGTGTTGGGTTGATTTTTGAAACACTTACCAAAATATGACTTACCTGGCAGTCCGCTAGAAAAACGCAGCCTTGGAAAAAATAGTTGTTTGCATGAAAAGGAGGCCATGTGAATGGAAGGGAGGCCGGTTTGTTTTTTTTATTTTTTATTTTGTTAAAACAACAAAACAGCACAGGCTGTGACAGGAGAAAACGCTGCAAGTCAGACACTATGAGTGGTCGCCAGGCCATGGAAGGACGTGCTGGGTGGATATCCCATTGTGGGAGAAGGGTACAGCAGCAAGGCAGCAGGCGTGGGAGAAGGGGCAGTCATGTGTTAGGAGTAGCCGTGTGAAAAGAACAGTCCACGAAAAGAGCAGTGGCCACGCAAAACAACAGTCCACGCACAAAAAAAGCTTGATTGGGAGATGGAAAAACCCTTCAAATGAACTCCAAGACACAGAAAAATATGTATCCTGCAAAATACCAGAAAATAGAGAGCCAAAAACCACATAGATCTATAAAAATTTCACTTCTATTTTAAAAAATTTATTAAAAAAATGAAATAATCTCTATTTTGGCTAAAAAGGCCAAATTTAGTTGTAGATAGCTAAATGTGGCTGTAAATACCCTGAAACCTCCAGGAATACCTGCACAAGTACAAAAAATAGGCACAAAAAACTGACACAACTTTTCTAGAAAGCTTGTTAGAGAGATTAGCAAAATAATTCCAAGAAAATAGTGATCGAAAAACTTGCATGCAGAGTAAAAGAACGAAACCAAGAAAGAGTAATCGCAACTGAAAAATAACAAGTGCATGTTTACCCGATCTCAGCTCTGATACAATGAAAAGATTTTGTGAGAATTGAATTAGAAATGAGACACCACGAAGTAGTTGCACTCCAACGGAATCGTGATAGCTCCAGCAATTGCAAGAAAGAATTGATCAGTAATGGAAGAACTTGCTCAATAGAAACAAAGCTTGCATATAGAGGAAAGACAGCGGAGTGTCTTGACATGCTCATAAATGAATAGAAAAGGGGTACATATAGGGTGCTGAGTAACCCTAGTGCATGATACACATGAAACCCTAAACCTAAACCTAACCCATGTGAGATGACCCTCCAATATGAGAGGAGGACACATAGGATAACTCACACTAACAAACTCTACTAATAGTTTGTATGCTTAAATGAATCAAATTGTCTTAATGTATTTGATATTTCTTTTTAAAAGTTCAATCAATGATAATTTTATGAAAAAAAATTATATTCAAATGATCTCTCAAAATAACCATAAATTAAAATGTGCCTTCTTTACAGAACAAATATACATATTTGGAGTAGTTTATCTTGTAAGATATTCACAAATTATTTAATTTGTGAATCATGATAACTTATTACTTGTGGGTGGATTTTATATACTTTCACAAACCACATATCCTTGAAACTATCATGTTAAATTATTTGTTTCGCTACAATAAAGTTCTCTTCTAGCTTTCCTTCATGGGTTATAGTTAATATTGTTATGTTTGTATAACTATAATGAATATCTTGCAAATATTTGGTTAAACTACCATTATGTATATTGTAATGTTATTTTCTTCATGAGAATATTGGATTCCATTCAGCAATATGCTTTCTACAGAAAAAAAAAATATTAGCTTCTTTACCTCGCTAGATGTTAGTGCTTTTGACCAAAATGAAACCTCAAATCTAGTTGTCATTGACATTAAAAATTGAGGAAATTCTTCTATCATGTCAATTATCTCCTTATTGAACATGAACACTTTTTATTATTGGGTTTAGTTTCTTCCATGAGGAAAAGTAAACCCTGCAAATAAAGAACAAACAAATATTGTTTCTTGATAGTTGCATAATATTATATAGCTTTTGTTCAAAGTAAAAGACAAAAGTGAAAAAAATATGATGATAAATTTAAAAAGAAATTACATATTTCATGTTTTGTATTTCTTCCAAAAAAATTAATTTTATTTTTCATATCCCTTATTCCTTGCATTGTTTCAAACAAACATTAACAAACATCAGTAATAATAAATTTTATAATATTATTCAAAACTTAGCCTTAATTTGAAAATATTACACTCTAATGTTTTTTTTGGAAATGTTAGTTATTGATAGGGAAGAACATAAAATTATCTATGTCGTATTCAAATAAAGGTAGGAATACAATTGATCAATATAGTCCAAGCTATAAAATTAAATTTTTCAGTTTGGCTTGCTCTCTAGGCCAGAATTCTTACCACTGACAACCTAATAAGAAAAGGTTTCATAATGCCTAATAGATGTCATCTGTGTAAAAAAGACTCTGAGGATATCAGTCATTTGTTTATCCATTGTGAATATGCTACCAAAATTTTGAGTTTTTCCCTCTCTAATTTTACAGCTTCCTAGGTGTTGCCGAAGGACTTCAGTCAGCTCTGGACCCAATGGAGCCCACCCTATAAACATTGTGTTGTGAGAAGGCTCTGGAATTTGTTAATGCCTCAAGTTATTTGGAGGCTATGAAAAGATAGAAATGATATCATCTTTAGAAATATTGAATAGAATTATAAGCTCAGTATTAGTAAAATTTCTAATGTTATTAAAGAGAATATTGCTAGATTTAAACCCCCAAAGAACAAGAGTTATCCAGAAAATGAAGAGCATATCTTATCCCAATGGAAGATTGGAGCTGACAATATCCGAAATAATACTGGTAATAATATTGATAGATCTTTAATACATTGGCACCCTCCTGATCTCAACTGGTATAAGTTGAACTTTGATGGGGCCTCTAAGGGTAACCCTGGGATTGCAGCTGAAAATGGGGAGGAGTGATCTGAGATCATAGAGGCAGTTTGATAGCTGCTTATGCTAGTAAAATGGGAATACAAACTAATCATTTTGCTGAAGCATTAGCCGCTTTATGGGGCCTTAGAATTGCTCAAACTCATAATATCCAAAATCTCATTCTGGAAGGAGACTCGCTTAATATCATTAATCATCTTAATCAGTGTTCGCCTCCAAGTTGGAACATTAAGGACTTCATCTTGGAATCCATAAGTATTTTCCAAACCTTCAACAATATTCAGATCAAGCATACTTACCAGGAGGGTAACAAGGTGTCAGATGCATTGGCTAACTATGGACATAAATGTTAATCACATTATTTGGGATAATAGTGATCACATTCCTTAGCAGATTCAAAATAGCATTCAAGCGGATACTTATGGGCATGCAAATACAGGGTAAGGTAAATGAGCATTTGGAGTGGGTCTTTAAGAATTGGATTTACACACATGTTGATAAGTTTAAAACAACACTCAAGTAGATCTTGGTGGGAAATCAAGGATATAGAAAGCATAATGATGACTTAAAGTGGATTTATGTGAAGATTAAATTCACATATGCAGGAAATATTTTGCCTATAACAAATTTTAAATATATTTTTTGCATATCTTCAAGTCCATAGTAAGGATGATGATGACTTGGAGTGGGTTTCCAAGGGGGTTGAAGTTTGCACATGCGGGATTTCCCCAGGTACATAGCAACATTCACACAGGTATTCATGGGAACTTCCATGTCAGCAACGACTACACTAATCCTCAATCCCATCGCGTGAGATATCTTTACAAAAACAGAGAAAGGTAGATTGGAAACTATGTTTATTATAGAATTCCTCATAGGGATTTTGAATATTTCAAACACTTAAGCAAGGTGAAAATGGGAGGAGCCCCTTGTCAGATTGAGCCCAGACAAGGACCCGAAGTGGAAGAATAATGAAGAGCTTTGGAATCTTCTCAACCAGGGAGGCATCACAAATTTTATTGAGAAGATACAGGGTCACGACCAAAGCATTTCCATGTAATTTACAAAGGATTGGAAGGATCACAAAGTTGAATATGGCAGGAAAAAAATATCGATTAATGAAGAGTTAATAGCCGAAGCAACAGGTCTTGGGATGGATGGGTACCGCTTTTTTAATAAAAGGATAGACAGAGAAACTGAGGAGATTAAAATTTATTGAGGGAAATGAGAAACTGGTCTTTGTCATGGTGGGTTTGCAGGTCAGCTCTATCCCTCCGTCTTTTGATGAGGTCACTCGTATGATGGTTTGATACATCTCCTTGGAGGGGAGATACGTCACAGTACCCATTAAGCATCTTGTGTTCCTCAATCACTTCCACATAAGTTTCATGGTATGTTTCCCTCACTATCTTCTTAATTATCTTGAGCGCTTCCATTTGGAGTTCCAAAAACATACTCGTGTAGTCCCTCTACATCAAGGCCTTATCTTCTTGTTGCATAAACTCTATATCCTTAAGTTTCCCAGTCTTCCTTCTTCCCCCATCTCTGTTCCATCTATTCCCTTCACTGATGCCGCTACTCCCATCTCTTCTCCTTCTATCCCCATCTCCACTGCCGCTACCCCTTTTCCTTCCTTCTCGGCTCCCGCTGTCATCCCCTCCACCTCTACTTCCACCCCTTTCACCTCTACTTCGACCAGACCTATAACTAGGTCTTCTAAGAAACTGAATCTGGATACCCCTATTTTGGGGAACTCTCCTTAGGACTTGGAGGTTGCTCAAAATATTCTTCATATTATAAGTACTGGTTCATAGAAGGAAACACACCAAGAGCTCCACAAAAAGGCTGGAATCCTTAGAAAAAGACATGTTGCTGCGGAAAGATGAAGTTAAAAACTTGGCTAAGAAAAAGGGTAAGAGGAAGAAGGAGGAGGAGGTTGATCTTGACAATAAAAAAATTGAGGATATCTACAAAAAACTTAAAATCCTTGGACAACCGTCTAGGGAAATCCAAGACTCTCCATGACCATAATATGGATAGTTTTTAGTGCAATCGAGGAATTTATTAAGTAGCATGTCCGCAGCGTCTGTTACTCTCAGTGAAATCCTAGCCACTCTTTAGGGCATGGAAAAAAGAAAGCAAATAGACCATTCAACAGCTGTATACTTCTAACCCTACTCACATGCTGGGACTTTGGCTTTGTTCACCTCTTGGAAAACTAGTAAATCCAGAATCGCCAAAGCTGCCAAGAAGTAAATGTGGAGCTATGCTACTGTTGCTATCCTTCCTTCATGTTTTTTGCATGTTTTTTTTTTTTTTTTTTTTTGCTGCTTTTCTGCAGTGTTCGAACTGGTTAGCTATTTTGTGGTAACTTCTCTTTGGTTACCTTGGGTTCTTATGACTTATCTAGATCTTGATCCTTTTTGTGATGCTTTTCATTCCTATTCTGGCTTCTAGGCCCTCTTTGTTTACAAGGGTATAGTCCCTTTCAAAAAACTATTTACCAATAATAAAATATATATATAGTCCAAGCTAGCAGTTCTCTAATCTCAATATAAAAGAAACTAGTTTTTTAACTTATTCCTAAATACCTATAATCAAAAACCACTAATTAAGAAAAATAACATTACTTTTCTTATTCATCGTAATTACCAGATCCCATATCAAATGTTGTGCTTGATGTACCTACCTTAATTACCCTATGAGAATCAAATGCCAAGGATTCTATTGTAACATTATATGTATCTCAAAAATGCTCCGTTGAAATATTTTCCATGGTATTAACTATGATTTCATTCTTTTTAAAGTATTGAAACTTATCATTTGTAATGTCTTCTATAGTTGGAACTAGTTCAAAAATTATGTTTATATCTTCAGCATTTAAGTTCCCTAAAAAAGATAGACTGAAATTTATTAAAATTAGTTAGGATTTCATAAATAAATAATATTATTTATTTTCAAAAATAAAAATTTGAACCATGATGTTTAGAGTTGAAAAACACACACAACATTGTAATTCCACCTTATAGAATTAGTAATGGCCCAACCCCCATGGAAACTTTAATATTCATGTCAATTCAGAACTCATTTGTCCTCTCGGGTTGGAAAGGAATAATTTTTTATGAATCTCAATTTTTTTAAAGTAATTAGTGCACCCAAACATTTAAAACATCATCTCTTACAAAATCTATCATTGCATAGATGTAGACACCTTAAATTATATACATAATTGAAAAATACTGAAATTTTCCATCTTTGTTCTACACCCTATAGAAACCATCACTAATATATTCTTGTGATTTTTTTGTGTTATCCATATACTTTTTAACCATGTATTTGAAAAATTGAATATATTCTAATAAAAAATAAAATAATTACATAGTTTAGAATTCTTTCTCCTAGTACAATTAGTAATTCTATCATGTCATTTGGTGTACTTCTTAATGTCTAATAATAGAAATCAGCAATCACCAACTCTGCATTAAAATAATATATATGACAAATACCACATAGTTGACAATATGAACACAAAAAGGTAAATTTATGTTCTGCTTCTCTGGAAGCCATATCAAGTCATCTTTTCTATGTATATAATTTTCTTAAAAAATTGAACATATATAGGCACACAACGTTCTTCATTTTTTTCTCTCCACTACTCCACTACATCTTTCCTCCTCTAATTTTTTTTCCTTTTGTTTCCTCTCTTATAAACATGAAAACATAAAAGTAGTTTGAATCTCTAAGTCCATAGTTATCAAAGTCTAAAAAACTAAGAAGGAATTTATTATCTAGGTCATTTTATTTTGGATAATTTAGCACTTTTTTGTGAATCCTTATATCCTCCTTAAGCCCTTTATAGTATGATGTGAATTTATCTTTGATATTGCTAACTCCTACATAGGTTGTTAGATAAACTTCTCCAAAAAATAATTTTTCATCAAGCAAGCTAATTTCACTTTCAGTCATTCCTTTCACACCTTGATAATTATTTATGGTAAATATGTGTAAATAATTAAGCTAAAAATTGGCTTGGTTATCCTTACCTTACATGGTAAACATGCTTGGCCACCATTATTGTCCAATTAATATTTCGCTATTCTTTTATTTTTCACCTCATCTATAAGAAATAGAAAGGTCCATTTATCATAAAAAAAATTATCATTGGTATTTATCAAATATAACCAAAAATTTCTTAGATAGAGCGTGTGAAGCATATGAGCTACTCCTATAAGGTGGACTATGGGATCTATATATGCGAAGAGGCTTATGAGTAATATCCATGTGTGAAGGAAACTAAGATGGATATGCAAAAGGTATCGAAAGAGAAGTAAGGGCTCCATATACCATAGGATGTGTTAAGGCTGAGGAACCATCACGAATAGGAGAAGATACACTAGGAGTAGGAGAAACTGAATATGGGATGGTTGGAGGATCCAAGGCCAAAGGTGTATGTTGTCCAAAATTTACACCCCTTGTAATTTTTGAAAACTCGTCAAGAGGACTTAACCAGTTTCATGCTATAGAAAATCCGTGCGAAACTAGTTTAGTCTACCGTGGAATGCATGAACTTGGTGTCCAGTGGGTTTTCTTGAAACAACAAAATAAAGTAATGAGAATTTCAAAGACTTAGGAATTTTTGGGTAATCAATCTATAGGATGGATTAAGCTAAAGGAAGTTGCAAGGTGTACAAAGAAATTTTATTTGGTCGCGTGACAATGAAACAATAGTTAGAAATTGACCAAGCTGAAAAGACATGGAATGCTGACATAGTGTTTTCTGGGTATGGTGATTTATACTGCTCTGTAGGTTTCCTACTCAAAGTTGTGGAACAAATGAAATTGGTGGATTGAAGGATTAGACACTCACGAGTGATATGGTGTACTTTCACTCTTCCAAGTATGTGGGGAAAAAGTTTTGGTAGTCTACGGATTAAAGCGAAATTTGGAAAAGTGAAGTAAAATTTTTGGATGGTCTCAAGGCCGCGCTGAAGTAGAACTAGAGATCCAACCACACTAACCACTAAAATTTAATGAAGTGGTGTTGTTATGTGTATTCTAATAGCGTGTGATAGACATAAGGGGTCATGTTATATATATATATATATATATATATATATATATATATCTTACATTTAAAGGAAACTATATCTGTACTATAAACAAACTCGGCAAGACTTTATGGCGCCCACACTCATTCAATGCATTTTCAAAGCAGTCAATTCCAACTAGGTGTTCCTTTTCCATTCTCTGTCCTCTCTTACCTTGGCATGAAATTATATAAATATAAGTGCACGTGCAATTTGTACGTGTTCTTCTCCCTTTGTCCTTTGATAGCATATTTTTGACCTCTTCTCTATGAAACTCAATACTTAATGTTGTCAACCTTTGTAACTCGTGAATGGTGATTTTCCTATTTTAGCTTTGTATGTAAGAAATTGAATATTGATCAATGCAAGTGTGGTTTACTTCCTTCCTTTCAATTAATAGTGTTGGTTGTGAATATTTTTCCCTCTCACATTTTTTTAGTTTCTTTTATTTTTCTGCATCTAAGAGAAGTACACTTCTCATTTTTTTGCATCTATGTCATCTAGATTTAGTAAAATTCCACCTCCTTTTCATGTTATCACCACCCTTTAGCTAACGATATACCTTTCTTACATCTCTCTTTCTCCCTCGTCCCTTGGAAATGTTATATTAGGAATTAGTTATAGAGGTAATTTTAGAATTAGAAATGGGTTCTATTATGTGGATTTTCCAAATCCATGTAGCAAGGAAGTTATCCTTCTCCAGATATTTGTCTCAAGCTACAAGTCCCACACTTGGATAAATTCCCATGTTTCCTCAAAATCATGTATCTTCTTGATTCGGGGCAGGGGTGTAATTTTGAGCTCCAACAATTTTGACATGCCTGGTAAGACCACTTTGATAAAGCTTAACTTTATTGTTACTAAATTTTGGTGTGTCACTTATTGATTTATGACTTTTGAGGTAGTTATTCAACACATCTAGTGACTCCCAATTTCAAATATTTGGATTTTAAGCAACCCAGATCCTCCTTTTCATGAGAAGAATGTAGACAAGAAAACATACAACAAGAAGTGATTATTTTGAGTATTTGCATTTGTCACCAAGGAGAAGAAGAAAATGAAGATAAATACAAAGATCATCATCCCCTCTCACTAGATCTCTTTCCACTCCTCCTGGTAGGCATTTCTTGCTTTCCTCTAGGGTTTTAAAACCTATTCCAGTAATGGCATGACAAATAAATTTTCCCTTTTTCATTTTTAAAGGTAGTAGTCCTTTAGCGCTAAATTCCCAACATGGTATACCAGTTTCTACTCTTAAAATTATACCTTTCTTCATTAGTGAAAACCTTTCTAATCTAGCTGGCCATATTCAAGATGTGGCTAATATGCATTTAGTTCATCTAGTTACAAAAGATGAAGTTATAGTTAGGCTCCTCATTTCTTCATTAAAAGGTAAAACACTTCAATGGTATACAAGTTTGAGACCTGATTCCATTCATAATTGGGACGATCTTCAACAATTCTAGGAAAAAACAGAGAACATATTCTTGCTAGATCAACTCACGTCAATCAAGTGAGCTCCTAATGAGCTCATAGTGGACTTCAACTTTAGATTTCAAATAACATGGGATAGAATTATAATGTTTCTAAGATGAAATCCACAAGGTGCATTTTTATAATATCTTAGAGTTTTGAAATCCGATGTAGCAATAATGATCTAATCTATGGGTATTCTTCAATTACCAAATTCATATTCAAAAACCATCAGGGATGAGAATTATTTAATCTAAGCAGGAAAATTAGCCCCTAGATTTCCCACCCCTATTTTCCTTGAATTGTGTTTATCCAGTTTTCATTCATTATCAATAAAAAGAGCTATTTACTAAAGAAACTATAAAACCTCAAATGATGGAGGGTTTATGTTACCTCAATATGTGATATGAATTTTCAAGTGCGAAGTAGATGGATCTCTTTTGCAACAAGATCTGCAAAACTGAAATGGATTGGATTAGATGAATGTATGTGGGGGCTGCCTAGACAATGTTGGACCCAGGAAGTGGTTAGCTTCCTTGGTGGATGTCAACCCCTATGTTTAGAAAGATGGAAATAGATCAATAACTATAAATAACATACAGAAATAGAGAATTACTGAATCTGGAAGGATTGAGATTGATTTAAGACTGATTTAACTAATCAAACTAAAAATATAATCTTACATGTTTTGGGTTTATGGTAACCCATACTGATAGTAGGAAGGTTGACGGTGACCTAGGAGGATGAATCTAGAGCTATAGATGAAATATGCAAACCTGCAAGGTCTGGGAGCAATCTGGAAGATGACGAGAACCTGTGGATTTTGTAAGAGGGATCTATAGAAGAGGAGTAAAGGCAAAGAGGTATGGAAAAGGATAGAAAAAATATGATTTAGGTAGATTATTGGGTGGGACAAGGCCCTGATCGATGGCCACTAGGGAGAATCAATGGCGACTATAACAGGATTAGGATGATTCTTAGAAGAAACAACTGAATATAGTAACCTATAAGCATTAGGAGTGGAACTAAAGGTTTTTGAGTGATGGTTGGATGCTACTATGGACGTGAAAAAGGTTAATCCATAAGATAGAAAAGATAATCTAATAAAAAACCTGATAAATGCACTATAAAAGCAAGAAATCTCACGAAGGAAGATCGTGAGTGATGTAAAACACATTTGATGATGGGATGGAATGTCTGTAGCTATCGCAGGAAGCCCTAGAAGTAATGAAGAAGATTTGATTGCTCTCTGGTTGCTTTATTTTTGAGTGATTGCATTTGATGCATAATGGAAAGAAATCAAGCATACTTATAGGGTCTGCGTTGACTCAGTTGGGTCATCATCAATCACGGGGAAATTTTCCCTCTTAGGCTTGATTTCTATTTTAATTTGAGCTTTGATGATTTTAAAGAGTTGGCCAAATTCTTTAAAGCATATTGGAAAGATTATATGACTTGGGAATGAATCCAAGGTAGTTAGGGCATTAAAATAGATAGGATGAAAGCTATAAAATGAGGGTGATTTACATGTAGGATAAAAACATCCTAATTAGAAATTTGATTAGGGAAATGATGAGGGTTAATTAATTAATTAATAGTTTCAATGTGGATGGGATAGTTGGGAATGTAATATATTAAATGATTAATCAATTAATGTTGTTTAATTAATTAATAAGTACTTGATGGGAATTTGTTTAAATAGGGAGGATGAATAATATAATACATGCGCATGCAAGCGCTGAGATGATAAATACCAAATTAAGGCGTCTACATTTTGCCCCTTTTTTGAGTGGTTTATGCTAGCAAGCCATGAGACAAAAATAAAAAGGGTTGGATTGGGATAAAGGATTTGATGATAATATCCCCCTCAAATGGGGGATTGATGACGTCAAGGGAAGTCGATGATGAGTTTGAAAAAAAGTAGATGAAAAAGGGCAGGTGGGTGATGAAAAGAAGGGTGAATGCATAACCAAGGTAAAATGCCCTAGGAAAAAAGGATCGTAATATGGATGAAAAACTATGGAAGTGACTCCAATATCACATGGGTAGGGGAAAATTGTGGTCTCAACAGAGACGGAAAACAATGTACTATGGACTGGTGAGATGGTGAAGACCACTACAATATGGATGAAAGCTAGAATTACCAACAGATCATGGGAAAGTCATCAAAATATGCACAACTAAATACAAAAATCATGTGAAATCCTTCATACGTGAGGAATAAAATGAAAAGGTATAATTCCACAAGGAAGAAGTATGCATGATATGGTGCCCAATGGGACATGAAAAAAGGCCAAAAGAGATGGACATCGAGAGATTATTCCCCAAGAGGGTAAGTATGGTCGTAAAGGAAAAAAAGGTAAAATTAAAATATTCCACAAGTGGGGAAAAGGTATGGCCATAAAGGTGAAATGAAAAATGGTAAAATTATGTCTCGAGATGGGAAGAGTATGGCCAAAAAGGTGGACTTCAATGAAAAATAAAGGTATTGGTATGTTAAGGAAAAATATAAGTGCCAATACAAATGTGAAAAAGCACTTGAGGATAATGAGGGGTTAAAACTCGCCGTGGAAAAGATGAATATGGCCTTAAAGTACGGCACTTTGTGAATAGATTAGATAGCATTGGAAAATGCCAAATGCCCAAAAGAGGAGGGGCTATAGCCAGCAATCGCTCGGTGAGTTGGCTGGCGAAGTCATTTGCAAACCAAAAGGTCAGAATGCAAGGACCCTTGTCAGGGGAATATCCCAAAATGGTTATTTTTATTAGAATATTTTATTAGCAAATGAGGCCATATTTTAATGGCGATACATTTTAGTTCGAAAAATATTAGGTGTCAGTAGGCTATATAAGCCAAAGAGTCAAGTGACAATGGCGCATTTTTTACGACCAAATTTAGGCATGATGGATAGGTGCAATTAAATGATGTAATTATCATGAAGGACATCATGTGCTCTTATTCGTGCCCTAGAGGATTTAGGCTTTCTCTATCCTTTCTGGTTCGAAGGAGATTTTCTATAAATTTAAAGGAGAAGCTCATTCACTAGGTGTTGGATTAAGTTAGACATCTTGGATTTTTTTTACACATTTTTGTAAAAGAATCCTCAGCCTTATAGTTAGATTTGTGGCGACCCAGCTGGGTCGAACTGTTGAGGCCTCCTTTCCAAGACTGTAGTGGCAACCATTTCCTCTTCTGACATGTAATGCATGAATTGTGCACATGGGTTGATAGTAATAAAAGTGTAGTATTTTGTGAAAAACTACATGTTAGTCCTTTTATCATCGTATATATGAAAATTTAATGTCATTTCTGAATGAATTATAGGTACAATGTGCAAGTCTAAGTTTACATTGTAGGTTCTTGAGTTTTGTGCTTATCAAGCTGGTGAGACCTTCTATCTGCATGAGACTTGAGTTGTGGTACTCTTGTATCACCCTTCTCAGGGACATTTCACGGATCTTGAGTGGGATCACTTGGAAGACCAATAGATTGTTTTTGTTAGTTCATGTTAACAAAGGGAACATCATAAGATTCCACTAGATTTGGTGGCTTATGATTTCTCTTGTGGAGAGATGGGACCCGGAAGACTTATAGTATTTTGAATTCAGGTCTTGTGGTGATGACTAACACCCTCTTCAGGATATGTATAAGATCCTTAGGCTACCGATACAGGGGGGAGAAGATATTTCCCATCACTAGTGATGATAGGAATGACAATTTTGACATGTCTCTTTAGAGGTGATGTGCCATAGATCAAATTTTATTCAGGGGCTTTTGCATATGAGTAGAGATATGAGGCTGGGGTGGCACCCAGCCAATTAATTTTCTTGATTATGATGGTAGTGTCTTGTTATGCTTTGTCAAACTTAGAAGGATCTTAGTTTCCATGGGCATTGACTAGTGTAGTAGTTGATATTGTTGAACACCAGACAATATTTTCATTCGAGACCTCCTTACTAGCTCAGGTCTATCATGAGCTATCCAGATACAAGGCTAGTAGGAGATCAGGATTGGATGTCATATTCTTACTACACTTATGGGATTATGATCATATAGCAGTGATTAGGCCACCAGGTCTTCCATGGGTCACAAGAGACCATATTCCATTGGAGTTGGTATTTTTGAGGTGGAGAGACGACCAGGACTTTGGAGATAAGGGGACTGTGGAGTCGATTGGTATGACAACCGACTAGCATAGCTTAACGTTAATCAGGTTAGATAGATACCATACCGAGATTTCCCCACATAGCCATAGGTAGATACAGAGTTGTATGGTATGAGAAATACATTGTGGGTTCTAGGGATGAATTCCTGAGATGATCGAGGCCATGCAGTTTGACAGTTTGAGACAACACTTTGGAGTTGTTTTGACAGTTCCACATGATCCCACTTTATAAGAGAGAGGGTTTGGATAGGGAGTTACTGGGTCCCACCATGGCTGATTCATTAGAGGAGGGGGTGGTACCATGGGATGATGAAGACGACGTTGGAGTAGGAGTGGGATACTCTGATTTCCATACAATAACATGGGAATATCGAATGACCGAGGAGGGAGGAGAGGAGGATATTGATAAGATGGATGTTTACGTTTGAGATGGCTCCTAGAGGAGGTGTGTATGATGGATCAGAAGAGGCTACAGAGGGTGGCACACTTGTCTGTTGAGATAGATCCAGATGAGGGTAAAGAGGGACCAGGCATGAGTAGACAAAGGCACTCCTCCCATCTCGACTGATAGAGGTCCATGACAAGTACACTCAGGAGAAGCATGTCCTCTAAATTTAGGATTCAGACCACTACTGTCTTTCCATTTGTCTCTAGGTGGGACGTTGTACTTACAGTTTATATTTTTCTTGAGAGCATTTGGCTACTATGGTATAGTTAGAAAATCAAAGAGTTGTACATACGAATTGTGCTCATAAATGATCTAGGTCCACATGGCTCTCCATGCAACATCACTGGGATGGATCATCTAAATAGTACTTGCGCTACCGAGGCACTAGCTATATGAGGTTGTCTTCATCCAGAGGTTTCCAAATGAGCACTTCATTAATGGGGAACCATATCCACCGTGACCATGCGGCAAATGGATGTTGGGATATCTGAGGAGTATAGTGAGTGTAGTTCCACTATAGGAATCCATGAAAATGGTGTCCCATTTCCAGGTCCAGTGGGTTGTGCAGTGTTCAGGGTCTAGACCTAGGCCTAGTTGGATGTTGATGCTCGAGCCTTCATCACTTTGACACTCTAAACTAGTTTTGAGAGTATTTCGGCTTTTGTAACATCCCCATTTTAAGATACCAGAACAAGGGGGAAAAATAAAATAAAATTAAAACAACGTTCCCTGTTATGAATTATATAATTCAAACACACGTTCAAGTTTCAATAATTGTTCACTGCCCAAACAATGCAGTTTGGATCACACAATTTCCCTTTAAAACTAATGTTCTCTGTTCACATATTTACAATATGGAACACACATTCAGTGCTCATTCAATCATATAACAGTTTCCATATGTTGTTGTAAATAACTCGAAGAACTACTGATCTCCCATTTTCATGGCTCAGAGTTTCAACGATCTCTCATTTCATGACTCGGCAACCTACTCGATCCTTCATGTTCATTCATGCATAGGATAATGTATATACAAGGTTCTCTTACCATTTCTAGTTATTGAAGTGATCCATTTCAGAAGCCTATCTGAATATCTATTACTGATATCCATCTGACATCCTGCATCTTAAATTAGGTGATTAGGACAATGCAACCAGCACTTGCGATACTTTGGCCAAAGATTTTCACATGCTTTGCATGATCATATTCCTAGATGTGATACACACCAATGGAATATGTCCTTCACCTCACTTCGGTCTGTTATCTAGAATGGTCTTTCCTGGTCCCTACCAGTCCTTCCAATTTAAGGGTCAAACTCTAACTCCAACTAGCAATATGAATAAGTATAGGAAGTTACTCATGGTAACTAAAGATACGCAGACATACGGTATCGTCCCTAGACGACTCCATGTGTCTAGTTATCTTTAGTCCTCCGGAGTCACTCCGTACATACGTGATCACACTCCTATACCCTAGCCAAGAACTTAGTATTCAGCTTATGTAATCTTGATGATTTAATTCGGGAGGGCATTGTAATATGTCAGATATAACATTGTGTCATCATGAAGGCCCCTGCCTTCATGAAGACACCGTGCTGTAACTGGCGTATGTCAATGTCCTACGAAATCCTCCCATCGAGAGTGCACATCCATCTCAATTGTGATTTGGTTATGATCTTAATATTTAAGATCAACTTTCAGCAGTCATGCTGATCCTTTATCCTCATTCTTGTTACAGTTGTATGTAGCTAAGAGAGACTAAATCTATATTCTAGGCTTACTATGCATCTTCTCCTTCATACCGAAGGGTTGCATTTTCTCTACTTGGTTCTTTTCTTAATCCTTGGATTAAGCAGCCCATTACCGATAGACTTAATAAGTTTAACCTATTAAGCTTAACCAAGTTTTCCACAACTGTAAACAAATTCAGAATTCCAGCTTATTAGACATCATTTAAACGAGGTTTAAATTCTTAATGAATTTATTCATTTATTCTCGTTAACCTTACATAGTTAAGGTTTCTTAACCATGGATATGTTTTTCCCATATCCTTACTTTCTAAAATTTAAACATACGAGGCTATTAACGGAGTTCTGAATACGAGGTTCGGCTGCTCCTTAAGTTATTTGATATTCCTTAGCTTTCAAGCTAATCCCGAATTACCTTTCCGATTATGAGTACATGTTCTATCCTAAATCCTTTTTAATGTCAATTAAAAATTCATCTTAACCCAAGTATGAACTAATTGCACATTTCAACGTAAAAGTTGTATTTAGGTAAAGAATAGATGTCAGTTCCTTTTAAATCCATCCAAGAACATTTGAACAATTCCAAATCAAGAAATAATGTTATATTCTCCAACTTAATCAACAATATCAAACTGATATAGTCATTGAAAATATCACACTTGTATTTGTATTCATCCAATCCATTTCATAATCTATACATTTGCCAGTCCAAATTACTGGACTTTGTTTATATAAAACAACATTACAACTCATAAAGATAGAAGAATGTAATTTCTTCTTTTCTCAATTCCTCGTAGAGGAATAATAACTATCAAATAGAATCCATCTTCAATCAATCAAAAGAAGTATCAGAAAATAACCATGTCTTCGTTTATACTGAAGTTCCATCTAGCAAAATTACTTGCACAGGTCAGTTCATTGAACTGAGCATATTAAGCACTTGTCATTAAAATGAGGTGCTTTTAATTAACTGTCTCAATAAAAGAACCCTGCTTTTATGAAACGTTAATATGAACATCAATCAAGAATTAAGTATACCAAAAAGAACGAACAACATGATCAACTGAATCATCTAAATAACCATCCCAATCAGTCAAAGGATTGTTGTCCTCTTTCCTAAATAATCATTACAAAAAGTGAATTTCCTTCAAATAGTTTCCAGTATTACAAACATCTGTAAAAAAAACTAAGGAACACAACGTTTGCATACTGCTGTTATAACATTAAACACTATCTATTTCGTTCCCTTACATTAGTAATGAATTCAAAGGATAAATCTTGACTGAAAATATAAACCGAATTACTTGTCCTTTCAGTTCATGCAACTCATTTGATTTCAAGCAATCAACGCTACAGATGAGACAAGTAAACAATAATTAGAATACCAGATGCTTAATCCCAAGCCAGTATAAAATTTGTTCCTTAACGATTACAGATTTCCAACTGTATGAGAGAAAAATGTTCATTAATTCAAATTATCCATTCACACTCTCTTTCTTTTCCTCATAAGCATGTACTAGAAG
Organism: Taxus chinensis; assembly: GCA_019776745.2. Lineage (NCBI taxonomy): Eukaryota > Viridiplantae > Streptophyta > Pinopsida > Cupressales > Taxaceae > Taxus > Taxus chinensis. The sequence goes on from CM034152.1 coordinate 678,665,107, forward strand.
TTTTAAATCCAAATGTGAAATCAATCAATGATAACAGTCCAAAGAGAAATAAACAAAAATCAATAATCGAATATAAGGGAGCAAGATCATATCACCTCTTCTTACTGTCTATCCAAATACCTCTTATTTAGAGTAGACATATTCCAATAGTATAATTCATTCAGAGTAGTATATTCAGTAATTTGAAAACTACTATTACCTTTCCAAAAAGTTGACCAGAGTTCATGCAACTAGTCTATAAACATTAGTACCAAAGGACCTATAACACAATCATTTCCTTTTAAACATTTCACTCTATAGACATTCACGTCTTATAACATGCAAGAGTGTACAGCGACTACAACCAGTCACACTTTCATCCTAATATGAGAGTTTTCACTTTCCAACTACAAAGAATAATTCCATTCATATTTTTGTTCTTAATGAAAACGATGAAAGGTCCACAATCCTTAAAAATATATAAATATATATCCTTGAGTTCAGCAAGACACAATATAATTTGCATGCTCTACTCAATCTATTATATAGACTGATTTTTTGTTCCTTGTCAGATTAAAACTTCCTTCCAAACAGTCCTATATGAATACCAAGAACCAGCAGGCAGAATTACCACATAAAATTAGTACAGCAAAGTAAGATGCTACAATAACCTTACTGTCCCAGGGAACCCATGTTTTATGCAATGAAAAACATCAAGGAATTATAACTCACATAATATTCTAATTATATCACCATAGCTTTGTTTTTTCCCAAACGTTTCCACACACTGAACTCAGAAATACAATATTCGCATAACAATTCCTTTATCAATGCAAACCCGCATATGGGTAATAGATGCACAAGCAAGGTACAGTCAAAACAATTTCAACAGCAAGCCAAATCTCATTTGATTCATTTATTTGCATATAAACACAAAGTCATATTCGTTTTCATGATGACAGTTCAGACTAGAAGATCAAACCATATCCACACAATTAAAATCCTCTTTCCCATTACCTTTAGATTTCGAAGCAGCAAAGAGAAAACATAATTCATTAATGATTTCAATAAGAAGAACAATCATTTTCTTCAAACACCCGAGAATACCCAAGTCATGTTCATTCTTTTAAGGACAGTTCAACCAGACATACAATCATCTCATCTTTTCATTTTTCACAAGAATGCCCCTCAGAAACTCAGAAGTGATATTCATTTAGCTAATGTATTTATTAGCACAACCCAAAATGGTAATAAAGAGAATACCCAACACTGCCGAAACAAACCACACAGCAAGGACAATGTATTCAACTTACTCATTATGCAAAGAATGCTCAAGCCGCGTACAACAAAAGAAAACGACTCAACTCGAAATCATCTCAACGTAACAACCAAATCAAATAACCAAAACCCCCATCATAAGAACAGGGTTGTTTTAATGAGACTATTAAATAAAAGCAAGTGGTTTAAGGAGAAGGGCTTAACATGCCTATTAATTTTTCTTGTGGCTCGAAGAAAACTGTGCCCACTGGAGTTGTTTCTCTCCACAACGTCCTCGGTCAGGCTTCCCAACTAGTCACTAACTTCCATAGGCTCAATAATAGCCTTTTTTTTCAAAGAACAGAGATAATAATCAAAACACATCTGGTTCGACAGAACCAGGGAGAAACAAAATGTAGAGCAACTAAAATCCAAATGCACATAGCAACAAACAATTTTTCTTTTTTCCTCTATCCTCTTTCCAAGGCGAGCTGGTCGCTAAGACCAAGATAATTAGTGCATTGAATGCACTACCTTTCCTCATTCCTCACGCCACCACTGACTTGGGTTGGTGAGTTTTCCAAATTTCAAATTTTGCATATAAATTCCATTTTAATTTCTAAGCTAGTTGGACGCCTCCAACTTTTCTTTGTTCCTACCAAACTTGGCACTGTACATGTAAGGACTTCATTTACTGTCCCATTAAATTTCCTACCTTCCCTCCTTATCCTTCCCATCCACATGGGTCTATGCGTCCCCTTCCTTAGGTTAGGATTAGTTTAGGATTTTAATAGTCCATATCTAGGTCATTCACCTAGTTCATAGGTTAATGGAATTTATATCTATTTTCTCCCTTATGAAATCTAAAATCCATATAGGATAGTAGTTAGGGTATAAGATAAAACTTAGGGGTAGGTTAGGGTTTAATCCCCTAATATTTAATTAACTAATTTCCATATCAAGTCCTTCCGCCTGACAGTCATATTCAACATTAAGCAGGAAATTTCGTCCTAAGTTCCACATACCTGTGCCACTTGCATCCAAGCCCTTATCATCTTACACTATCTAGCGTTACAATGGTGTGTGTGGTTCGAGAATCGAACCTTTTTCATTGGCATCTACGTACCAGATATTCATACCTGAAATCAGGTGCTGCAACATTTATATCAACTTGCAGTCTGGTTTAAAAGTAAATCGACAAAGCGATCAAAAGAAGGCCACAGCATACGACAAGTCTGTTGTCTCATTAGCAATCACACAAGCAATAATAACTTATGTCCCAAGTATCAAGTTACAGCAAACAAGGGTCCAGATCAGCAACACATTCCTCTAAGATCAAAAGATGTGTCTTAACATATTTATCTTCATTTCTACACTTACAACATCATGAAAGGTAATTACCATGATAACTTACAAAAATCAAGGCGTTACAGCTTTAAAGGATCCCCCTAGAGGGCCGTGATGTATTGATACTCTTTCACACACACACACACACACTCTCTTTCACACACACACACACACACACACAAATATATGTGGTTTTGATTCGTGGATCATTATGTGTTATATTTGTCCATGTATTTATTGTATGATGTAATTATTTAACTTTGATATGATGTTATTATTTTAGATTGGATATTTATGGTGATGGTTTCTTAGATGAGATGTGATAATGATGGTTACCTTGGAATGCATGTTTGGCTTATATTTGATGATGATGGTGAAATACATGTGTAATTAGATTATTATTTTAGATTCAAATGTGAGTATGGATATAAATGTGTGATGTTATGATTATATGCTTCATGTTCAGGTTTGATGATGGTGATTAAAATGTACATGGGTTAAATGGGATGAAAACAAATTAAAAATGGATGTGATTAAGAATAAATGTGATGTTAAATAGATAGGTAACATGAAATGAAGAGAGATGTGTTAAGGAATAGATGTTATTGGGTTAGGATGAAGAATGCCTCGTATCAGTGGAAACCCATAGGTTCAAACAAAAATATGTTATAGTGAGTAATCTATGAGGAAAATATACCTCCAACTGTATTAGAGGTAAACAAGAAGAGAACTAGGTAACGTAAAGAAAATGTGACCAAAGAAAATGCTAGCAAATAGCCAATGATAGTTATTCATTTTAAGGATTTAAAAGGAAGCAATGGATGAGATGATCTCATAGACATAATGTTTCCATGACAAAGATGATTGAGATGCAACTTGTACAAAGGAAGAGGGTTCTCCAAAATTGTTGTTCTCTAAAACTATTCCCCGGCTCTGGGAAGGGGAGAGAGAGAAAACTAATCAATGCAGGAAGTCTACTGGAAGAAAGCTAACCAATACAGGAAGCTTTCTTAGGATGTTGATGAAATGGAAGGTTGATTGATGTAGGAAGCCTTTGAATGCCATAAGGAATAGCCATCCTTCAAGGGTATGGTCTAATTTTTACAATATAAGGATGGCAATAATAAATGATAGTCATCCTTCAAGGGATCAATCTATTTTCTTTTTATTTTGATTTCTTTCACTTTTTTTGTATGAATGAATATTTTTCCTTTGAGGGATCAGTCTATTTTTTATAACTTTGATTTTTATTTGAGCATCCTTGATTTCTGATTTCATATGGGGGAGAGTTGGGACTATCAAGGTAAACCACTTCAGAGGGGATAGATGATGTACAAGAGAGACCCCTAGACCCTTTGCATGGCTCCCATAGGTGAATGATATGGAGATGGATGTGATGATTGCATGTTTCTCACCAAGAAGGGAGAACATATCCATAAGGAAAACATTATGGGAAGAGTCATGGTGCCTGTTGGTATCCAATTTTTTTCTCCTTTTCAAGTCAAGCAACAACACAGTTTGGACATGGAGCTTAGAGACAGATAGATCATAGTGTGTTTCGTTTTGCATCCAGGGATGAGATCCAACTAGCCCTTTGTCACTCAGATTTTTGGAGATATGGCTAGCACCTTTAAGAGGATTTGACCTGTCCTCACTACTTTAGGTTGTGCCTCTTCAACTAGGGTGAGAGGACCCTTAATGTAACCTCTTTTTGATGAAGGAGATGGAGATATCCTTCTTTTGCACAAATTTTATGAAGAAAACCTTGGGAAAATACAATCAATACTCCATAATTTAGCTCTTAAGATTTTTCACTTCTAAACGATGGAGATACTTTCAACACAAGGCTAAGGTTACTGAAGACATTAAGAAATCCTGATTGTTATGCATATTTTAGTAAATAGATTTTGTTCCTTTATTGATACACAAGGAAAACAGGGGTAGTTCAGGGTGGATTCATGGTTTTTGAATAAATTTGGTGGGAGATGAAGCAAGATAAATTTGATTCTAATAGATCTTCGAAGGTACTTCACAATAATGAACAACTCAACAACAAAAAGCTTCAAAATAGTTAAGATGTTCCTTAAACCATAAGGTGTGCTTCAATGGAGACCAAGATCAAGATTTTTTCACACAATATTTGACACTCTAACACGAAGGCTCAAATTAAAAGACTCAATTAAACATCAAAATCTTTTATCAATCATGCATAAGGTACACCCAAAGACTTACAAACAATCTTTATCAACAAATGAAAATGAATTGATTTTAAATTTTTTTATCTCATCACAAGATGAAGGCTCTTCTTGAAATGAAATTGCAAATGCCAGTAAATTGTCATAGGGATGAGATCCTGTGTGATTTCACAAAGATTTCAAAATAAGATTGCAATAGGAACGAGTAAAACTACTTGTAGACATTTCTAAAACAAAGAAGACACTAATTGCTCTAAGATTAACACAAATTAATTTCCAAATTGCTTAGATTCATCAGCAAAGGAAATCTTCCAAAGGAATCTCAGTGCTCATTAATGGCTATACATCTACAACCAACTTGACATGATAGAAAATCTAATAGAAGAAAATAATAGTTTATCTTGGTTTGGTCTCTCAGGAAGATGACTTTCTCAAATTTTCTCTTAAGAATTCAACCCCTCGACCCATTGCAAGAGTATTCTCATTGCATTTATACATTTTACTAACTCAATTTTCCCCCCAAAAGAGAAGAATATTCGAGAGACCTTTGATTGTTACCAATTTGTTTCAGAAAGTGACATTTAACAAATTCACATTTGAAAACTACCAGGTGGACCAATTGTGAACTGATCACATTTCTTGGGCCCTCGAATAATGACTAGGATGCCATGCCACAACTTTTTGGGAGTCCTTCTAATCATTCTAGTTTTTTCATACAATAAATACCCTTTTTAATCATTTTCCAAAGGCTTTGCACAGCTGGATATGACAGGTAATCCTTTTTGCTCTCGAGGCAACACCTTTCTCATCTTTTGTGCCTGTACCCTTCATCATTTCATCCTTTTTCCTTTCTTTCCTCTGTAACTATGTCCTACATCTATCTTCTCTTGTAATTCCCATTTTTTCAAGTTCCTGACCAATTCAAACTTCAAAATATCAACCTTAACAATCCTTAGACTCACAAATTAAGTTCTGAATCCATTCAATGGCACTTTACAGACAAAGATGACAAGGAATTTCATCAAAATATGATAAAAAAATAGTGCGTATTTGCATCTCCAAGAGTCCTGGAGAAAAAATGGCAGAAAAGCAGATGTAATACACAAAAATCATTGATTCTTCCCCTTTTCTACTTTATATCATAGTCATCCACATGTCTCCTTAGTGCAACTGCAAAGGAGAAGTACAGGGGCAAGTTTCCAAAAAAGCGCAGGCCTTCCACGTGCCTAGGGCCCAAGAAAAAAGCCTTTTGGCCCTTTAAAAAGTCTCAGCAAAAAGGAGCTAGTGGAAGCCTCCACATGTCTCAATGGCACATTTTGAGATGGTCCCTAAAAGTAGAGACCCCAAACAAGCGCAGGCTCACCACGTGTCTCATTCTGGCAGAGTTGTTAAAAAATTTGAAGGATCAGTAGAAGCCACCATGTGTCTAGGGTCTGAGACAGTTTTCCTTGGTCATTGAAAATTCCAAGCAAAAGGCAGAGTGAGCGGAAGCCTCCCTGTTTCCTCCTGGCACTTCTTTAAAATAAAACTTAGGGGCTGGTCCCCAAATAGGAACGGTCCCTCCACATGTCCCAGGCCTTTCAAAATTACTTTGAAAAGTTTAAGTATAGAGCAGAGCTGGCGAAAGCCTCCACATGTCTCTCTATCGCACTTGTTAAGGTGGGACCCTGAGGCAGATCCTCAAATGAGTGCCAACCATCCATGTGTCCATGGTTTGCCAAAACTATACCAACTGCATGAAAAAAATTTCTAAGTCTGGACGAGGCAGCAAAAATCTCCACGTGTCTCTCTATCACACTTGTTAAGATGGGACCCTTAAGTGGATCCTCAAATGAGCGTCATCCCTCCACGTGGACAATTTTTGGGTTGAAGTGAGCCTTAGAGTTTTTAAATTTCCCTTCCATGCTGCATCTAACCTAAAAGGGCCACGTTTTCATTAATTCTGAGAAGGAAATTTGACCGGGAAAATACACCCGTCAAACCGTAAAATGCAAGAAAATCACCATTTGTGCCCAGAAATGAATCCTTCTTCAAGGACAAAGAATTTGGAAATGTTATAAGGCTCAAATATGATCCTCTGAGCTGCATCCAATCACATTTCCACATATATTTGGGACATAAATGACAGGGACAAAAAAAACGTGACTATGGAGAATGGAAGGAAAGGAAAAACCTGAGTTTTACACCCAAGTTATAAAGTCTTTCATATAGACAGAGGAACAGAAAAAAAATTCTAGACTTTTAAGTGATCCTCGACCAAGGAAGAGACTGATCATGGCAACCAAATGGAGAAAAAAAATTCATGCATTAATACAGGGAGATAGAAAACACAAAAGAGCCCAAAAACTGAAGAATTTCAAGGAAAAATGGGATGATACTAATTTGAGCACCAACATTGGCTCTAACTCGGGGATGGGCACTCCCTATGATTGCCACAAGAACAAACAGCAAACTAAGTGCCAAAAATAGACCATTGGGCAACGGAGTCAAAGAATAATCTTGTAGAGTAGAGAAACCATAACCATCCTTAAAAAAAACGAACCAAGAAACCAGGTCACCAAGGACCAAAATGAACAAAAATAAAAAAGATGAATGAAAACAAAGAACTATACACTATACAATGGAGTATACCTTGATTATGAGAAATTAATCAAGGAAATGTTTCAAATGCCTACCATTAACAGGAAATTCAAACAGTTCCCCATCTAAGTCTTTTAGGAAGAAGGTATTTTCACCAATTCGAATATCAATTGAATAAGGACCCATCCACAATGCATCAAATTTACCATGTTTGCCCTTATCTTCATGCTTGCTATCTCATAAAAGCACAAGATCCCCAATGCTCAAATCTCTAGGAGTCACCTTTTTATCAAATAACTTCTTCAACTTTTCTCTAAACTTCACATGTCATTGATGGGATGCCCTTCTTTCTTCATCCAACTCAATAATCTAATTGATTCGAGCATCATATGGACCAACTTCTTGATCTTAAATTTGTTGAACAAACTGAAATGAAGACAATTGCAAATGAAGGGGCAGAAAAGCTTGAGCTCCATATACTAACTCAAATGGGCTTTTACTAGTAGTTTCTTTTGATAGTGATTTTTTCATCCCAAACAGCAAACTTCAGTATCTCACCCCACTTCCTTTTGTTCAGCTCCAAGGTTCTTCAAATGATCTTCAACAAGTTTTTATTGTTGGACTCAACTTGTCCATTTCCTTGGGGATTGTAGTTAGAATAATATGTCAAATTGATTCCATACTCTTTGCACATTGCCATCAAAGTTTTAGCTCTGAAATTCATGCCATTATTAGCAACAATTTTAACTGGCACTCCAAATTTGAATATGTTTTGATTCAACATGAAGTCTATGATAACTTGGTGTGTTGTTTTCTTGGTGGGGATTGCTTCCGCCCACTTGGTGAAATAATCAGTGGCTACAAGAATCCATTAATGACCAACACTTGAAGGATCATAAATTTTTCCAATGAAATACATTCCTCATTTCTTAAATGGGGCTTCAACTGACACAGGCTACAAAGGAAGGGAGCTTGAAGCTTTCATTCTTTTAGAAAAACACTAGAAAATTTCACATTTTTTAACCAATAGAGTTGTATCTTTGAAGAGATTTGGCCACCAATAACCAGCCCTCAAGATTTTATGTGTTGTAATTCTTCGAGAAAAATTTCCCCCACAAAGTCCTCCATGGAGATCAGCAATTACCTTTGGGGCTACATCTTCAGTAATGTATCTCAAGAGCACTCCCTCGGGGTTCTTCCAAGCTAACCCAAAATCAGTAATCACATATTTTTGAGAGGCCAACTTAAGACGCTCTTTTCTGATTTTTACTCAAATATTTAGGGCAGCATAGATGTCTGAGATAAAATATTATATCCTTGTACCATTCAAAAGCTTACCAAATTTTCAAGGATATCCACCCTTTCTCCTTCTACTTCATTCACTTCAATAGTTTGCAAGTTTCTCTCATCCATAAGCTTAGATAGGCCCAAACCTCTTACCAAATTTGTGGTTTGGATATCCATGTCATGTTCCTACAACTTGTTCACCCATCTGCATCTTTTGCTTAAGACATCCATCTTTGATAAGATTTCTTTTACCGTGGTGTGGGGAACATAAGCAAAAACTTTAGAGCTCAAGATGTAGGGTCTGAAAACCTTTGTTTTCTTTTCACCAAGGAAAATGCTTGCTTCTCCATGATGTTTTACTTCAACTCAGCTCCATGCAATTCCTTACTGAAAAAGGAAATTGGTCTCTCATCCCCTTCATCATCCTTCTACAATAAGACAGATGCAATTTTGTTTTCTAAAGTAAAAGAAAACACTTGAAAAGGATTTGTTAATTTAGAGCTGCCAAAATAGGGGCATGCTTTAGTGCTTCCTTGATCCCATTGAAATCTTGAATCGAAGCTTCTTCCCATTTGATAACTTGGTCCTTCTTCAGCATGCTAGTAATGGGGATGGTCAGCTCAGCAAAGTTAGAGAAAAATCTTCTGATAAAGTTTATTTGTCTAAAGAAGGATTGAATTCCCTTCTTAGTTCTTGGAATTGGAACCTTCGCTGATGGATTCTACTCTCTTGGGATCAATCATGACCCCTTCTTTTGATACAATGCGACTAAGCAGCTTTGCCTTTTGCACTCCAAAGTGGCACTTCCTGGGATTCAATGATATGCCATACTCTCTACACATTAATAGCATTCTCTCCAAGTGTTGCAAGTGATCATTTCTTTTTCTAGAAAACACAGTTACATCATCTTGGTAAACAGCAATGAAATCATTGATATAACAAGCAAATGCTACATCCATTTCTCTTTGGAAAGTTGCTTCGGCATTCATTAAGCCAAAAGTCATCCTGACATAGACATAAGTTCCCCAAGGAGTGGTAAAGGCAGTCCTTATTCTTTCTAACTCCTTCATAATAACTTGATTATAGCTAGAGAAACCATCCAGAGTGGATAAAAATTCAGAACCAGTTATCAATTGTAGCATATTCTCCATGTTTGGTAAAGGGTAATTATCTTTCAATGATGCTTTATTCAGGTTCCTGAAGTCTACGCACATCCTTATATCACCATTCTTTTTTCTGATAGGCACTAGGTTTGTAACATTCCCATTTTAAGACTTTTGAAACAAGCGAGAAAAAAAATTGTGTAATGTTCCCTGTTCTAAATACGTAATTTAGAACACACATTCCAAAACAATCATTCTTATAACAGATAACCATATACAGCTGTAATGACTCAGTAAACCTACCGATCTATTCATTTCATGACTCGGTAAACTATCGATCTATTCATGTTTAACACTAAGTATTGAATACTTTTCTATATACTACGTATACTTGGTTCTCTTTACCCTGTTCTGGGTATTGAGTGATCTTTCTAAGGAGCCTAACTAAATAATTGTTACCAATATTCATCTGCATCATGATCCTTAGACTAGGTGACATAGGACAACACAATCAGCAGCTTGTGATACTTTGGCCAAATATTTTTAACATAATGTTCGTATTACTTATTCCTTAACGGGATATTCATCAATACAGAATACGTCCTTCACCCCACTCTATTGTTATCTAGAATGTCCACTACTGACTTCCGTCAGTTCTCTTGCCTAAGGTTTATCCCTAGTTTTGGTTAACATCGTAGGTTGTGATAGGAAGAAGCCCCCAAAGACTTATGATAGATTGGCATAATGGGTCAACCTAAGTCAACCCCATGTGCCAGGATACCCTGAGTCCTAGTGGGATACTTCGTATTACAACTACGCTACTGCCCAGTCCAGGAGAGAAATTAAGTTCAAGTCCAAAAGTGTGTAGATCTAGATGATCAATGCAGAAGGGTGTTGCCACATGTCAACTACAGTGTTGTATCCTCGAGAAGATCATAATATTCTCAAAGGTACAACCCTGTAGTTGGCATCTACCAGCATCCTATAGAACATCCTCATCGAGATATACATACCCTTAGGAGATTATTTAAAGTTAATTAATTTGGATTCCTAAAGGCAGATTTCAGCAACCCTGCCCAGACTCTAATCCAACTCTCCCGAAGTTCTTCTCCAATCAAGTTCTAATAACCCTTGCAAAACTTCCTTTTGTTAAGATTATGCTTTCGATGTTTGCTAAGGTTGGCTAAAAAACATCCACCCAGAATTAAGGATAGCAACATCTTAAGTTTCATTCAATGTGATTTAACTATTCAATGAAGTGTAATAACCACCGAGGTTGTAACTTAGTAGACTTTATTAAAAGAAATCTATTGATTGTATTCATATCTCCCTTTTTGCTTAATTTTTAATAAGAGAGGAAGATTTTTCCTCTTATGTTCTAGGGTTTAACACACCCTTTATGTCCCCTACAAAGTTCTTAGTTTTCATTGTAAGTTCATCACACGTTACCTTACTAGTATGAATTGTTTAGATAAGAACATTGATTATCTGCAACTTAATTAGTTGCTTCACATTTAGGGATAATACTCTAATTCCATTTTTCCTACTTATATAAGAACACTCATTGAAACATATAAATAACATGAAGAACATCAAAATAATAGGATTCCATTTCTTTTGCAAAGTACAATTTAATTTACATAGTCCATGCAAGTAAATTCTCATTCTACATTTCCTATTCAAAACTTATTACATTTACAACGTATGCATTTTATACATACTACATAACAGCAGCCTTCAATAAAAAGAGAATAACTTTTCTTTTTCAATAAAACTTAAGAACAGATCAGAAATCTTCACAAGAATCAACTTAGATCAGCCAATGCATCATATAAGTTTTTGCCTTCTTTTATCACTTATAAAGTCCATCTGCAAAAATTGTTAGCACGGGTCAATTCAATGAACTGAGCATGATAAGCACTAATCCTTAAAATGAAGTGCATTCCACTAATTGTTCCAAATAAAACAACCCTGCTTTAATGAACAACAAGTAATTCATACTCCATAAGCATAAGTAATATCAATAAAAAGAAGAGCAATACTAAACAGGTTTAACAAAAAGAAGAACATAATATAATCTATAAAACTTGTCCTATAAATTAAAGTATAATTGATTCCATCAATCATCTTTACCAAACAACATAACATATCATTGTTTCCAATCTACCAAATATAATACAACTCATATCTTTACTCTAAGATACAGAAGTGTTTATAGCATATTCCCTCTTGGATGCTTCAACTAACTTTCAAGTAAAGAAGAAGAGAAGGCATTCCATTTGCCAAAGTAAATAACCATCAACAAAGCTGAAATATTATATATCATGATTTAAACTGTTCCTTTAAAGTAACTCTACTTTAAAACTTAACAATTTAAGGTATTCATCAAAACAGATCCAAATGAAAGAAATCTAAGAAAAAGTGATGGATTAACAATAAAAAACAAGCTACAATTTCTTTTGCCAACCTAACTTCAATTTCATTCCACTTCATTTCAGTCAAATGACAAGTATATAAGACTAATAAACACTGATTTCCTTTTCCAAATAAAAATCAGGAGGTTCCAATCAAAGAACTTAACCCAACTGCATTATTGAAGGAGTCTTACTAGAACATGATCCCAAACCCTAATCATTTCTTTCAACTTAATAAAACAGTTTTACCTTCTCACATTCATACAGTTTAAGTTCATTCAAGAGTTCCAAGGAAAGAGAACAATGACCATTTCAATGAAAGGGAGTACTAAAAAATATCTTCCTTTCTAAACCTTCCCATTATAATGCATGAATTCTACTTATCCTTAGGAAAAATGCAACAATAAAACTCATACATGGTCCACCGTCAGTAAAGATTCACAGAGTATTTCTTTAAAGGCCTAACTTCCTCCATTGGACATATCAGCCCTCATAGAAGAAATCATGTTAATATTTGCTCATTCTGAACTCTATACAAATCAACATGAAGTTTTATTAACCTTACCATTACGCTACTGCCCAATCCAGGAGAGAAATTAAGTCAAGTCCCCAAGTGTGTAGATCTAGATGATCAATGCAGAAGGGTGTTGACACATGTCAACTACAGTGTGTATCATACGAGAAGCTCATAATTTCTCAAAGTACATACCCTGTAGTTGGCATCTACAGCTCATATTCGAAACATCCTCATCGAGATCTACCTACCTGAGGAGATAGTTAAAGTTAAATTAATTTTGGCTTCCTAACGGCAGATTTAGCAACCAGCCCAACCGAATCCAACTCTCCGAAGTTCTCTCCAATCAAGTTCTATAATACCCTTGCAGCAACTTCTTTTTGTTAAGATTGTTTCGATGTTTGATAAGGTTGGCTAAAAAACCTCCACCCAGAATTAGGCTAGCAAACATCGTACGTGCATTCCAATGTGATTTAACTCTTCAATGAAGTGAGAATAACCCACCGAGGTTGTACTTAGTAGACTTTATTAAACGGAAATCTATTGATTGTATTCATTATCTCCCTTTTTGCTTTTTTATAGAGAGGAAGATTTTTCCTCTTAGGTGCTAGGGTGTGAACCACCCTTAGTCCCTACAAAGTTCTTAGTTTTCATTGTACGTTCATCACACGTTACCTTAATAGTATGAAGTTTAGATAAGAACATTGTATCTGGGCACCTTAATTAGTGGCTTCACATTTAGGGATAATACTCTTAATTCCATTTTTCTACTTATATAAAGAACACTCATTTGAAACAGTAAAAACTGAGAACATTCACATAAAAGGATGCCATTTTGCAACGTTCAAATTAATTTACTAGTCCATTGCAAGTAAAGTATCATTCTACAGTTCCTATTCAAAAACTTAACATGTACAACGTATGCCTTTATAACCTACACATAACAGAAGCTTCAATTAAAAAGAGAATAACCTTTTCTTTTTCAATTCAATTTTTTTCCAGCCCAGATCGAAATGCTTCACAAGAATCCATTAGATCAGCCATGCATCATTATACGTTTTTGCCTTCTTTTATATTATAAAGTCCATCTCAAAAATTGCTCGCCCGAGGTCAGTTCAATGACATGAGCATGCTAGCATCCTCTTACCCTGACGGCATTCCCCTACTTGTCCACACACCCCACCTGCTTTCCGCCCACACAGTAATTATACTCCATTAGCCTAAGTAATATCAAGAACGCGACGCCAACTAAGCAGTTTCACACAGAATGAGAACCCTTTCGCTGTGTGGCTCTCCGCTGATTGCGTCATCCTGGCTACTCGCCTTTAAAGTATAATTGATCATACTTCAGGTTTTGCCCCCCCCCCTTCAAAGTCTTTCCCCCCGTCAACTTGTTGTTTTTTTTCCCTTCTACCATATCATTGTTTCCAATCTACCAAATACTACCACTCCTATCTTTACTCTAAGTACAGAAGTGTTTATCGCTATTCCCCTCTTGGATGTCGTCAACTAATTTTCAAGTAAAGAAAAAGAAGGCATTTCCATTGCCAAAGTACATAACCATCAACAACGCGTAAATAGATATATCATGATTTCAATGTGACTTGAAAGTAACTCTACATTTAAAACGTAACATTTAAGTATCATCAAAAACAGTCCAAATGAAAGAAATATAAGAAAAAGTGCTGGAATTCACCATAAAAACAAGTACAATTTTTGCCCAACCGAAATTCAATTGCATTCCACTGCATTCAGTCAAAATGACAAGTAGATAGACTAATAAACCACTGATTCCTTTTCCCAAATAAACTCAGGAGGTTCCCATCACAGAACTTAAGCCCAACTGCATATTGAAGGCGTTCTTACTCGAAAATTATCCCACACCCTCATATTGCTTGTCACTTAATAAAACAGGTTTTATTCTCACATTCATACAGTTTAAGTTCAGCAGCGTTCCAAGGAAAGAGAACAATGACCATGTTCAATGAAAGGGGTAAGAGGACTAAAAAATATCTTCCTTTCTAAACCTGTCCCATGTATAAGCATGAATTATACTATCCTTCTGCGAACCCCATGCAGGTTATATTCCCTCCCCATGGTCCACGTACGTAAAGCTTCACAGAGTATTTCTTTAAAGGCGAACATGCTCCAATATTGGCCCCTTAAGCCTCAGCTAAGGAAGAACTTGTTACGTTGTCCTTCTGTCGACAACTATAAGAGAGCAACAGGGAGTTCCTCCGTTAACCTTACCATTAGACCTTCCCTTTTTTTAACTTTGAGAGAAATCAGGGTGAAGTTCAAACCCCATCCCATTCATATGACCCCCCCCCCCCCCCCGCGCCCCCCCCTTAGTTTAGATCTCCACTCCTCTTCCAAGCCATAACATACATTAGTAGACCCAACAAGAGGTAAGAATATGAGAGTAGTTGCTCCATCAAGCCATTCCACTACTTGTACACACCCCTACGGCATCAACAGGAGGCCGTCTCAACGGTGCATGCGGAAGCATCTTATGTTAACTACATCATACAAGAATTATAGATGTAAGGGTTTCCCACAAAAGCCAAGATCAAACATCAAAATAATATGATATAGGCTAGGACTATTTACAATTCTAGCACAATGCAAGGCCATAACATCATGAAGGATCAAGGAACTTTCAAACATGAACCAAGTTCGGGTACTAAGCGATCCTCACCCAATAGTTATTAAAAGAATCTGAAAGGGGACTCTAATCCTGAACCAACACAACGTTCAAGTCTCTATTTCACGTAAGACACCAAGTATAAACGGTGTGTACATGATGAATATCAATATCAACAAACACAATTACATAAGACACCAGCACCGTAAGGACTAGACGAGTGGTAATGAACTATTTACTCAGTGTGGAGATAAGAAGCACGCTTCCCTTCCCATTAACATCCTTTCAACCCTAGTTCCAACTTCAAATGGACGTAGATGCTGGACAGAGCCCAGACCGGATAGACTCACACGTCAGGTTCATAAAGAATCTCTAACAACCATTAATTGTGGTCAAAAGAAAATATTTAACAAGAACCATGACATGAAGAGACTTCGAGTTACAGTCTGTTTACCCCAAAATAACAAACACAAGTTCCACTTCAATACTGTTCCAAAATCATGAAGTTTCGCCGTTATCCACTCCCCCCAAAATAACCATATACGGATAACTGTACATGCAAGTTTTAATAACGGTCCATGTTTTTCCCAGGAGAAGAACCCAAAACAAAAAGCAAAGTAGAGTTAATTCCCTTCAATGACACTATGAAGAACACGTGACACCATGATCCAAGCATCACTGCAATGATTTCTATCCCCCCCCCCCCCCCCCCCAAACATGTTTCCAACAAATAGCTCAAACCTGGTTTAACGTATCAATAAGAACTAGCGTGCTACCCCGCTCGGTCTCCCCCCCACCCGTTTGCAACATAATCTTAATGGAATTACAGACATATCTCGGTAACATTTAGAGGTTGCCAAAGAAGTGAAACCAATATCACTTTCAAACCACGCAAGAATCAACATAGCTGTTACCATTTTTGGTTACGTATATGGTCCTTAGGACAAGGCCATGCCAAAGACTTTTCCCTAGAAATTCATGTAACACATAGATTAAAACACAGAATACAAGTTTTTCTCAAAACCTCATCACCAAATACCAGTTAAGCTAGGAATGCACAAAATCATCCGAGACCAAGTTGTTTTATGAACCACACTTAGCGGACCGCACGTATTGTCCCAGTTAGGGCCTCATCATGCCTAATAGTGTGCACTATAAAAAGTCAACGCCCCCCCCCCCCCGAGACCTCTAGCTGAAGTCATTCTTCCCTCCTCCACGAAAGATCAAAAACAAAAAATACTTCTTCACAAATGCCCTCTATTACTCTCCCCCAAAACAAAAGAGTGAAACCTCAAACTAGCCATGCAGTGTGGTTTTAAACTACTGGTTCGAACAAATCAGGAGAGCATGGAGCGAGAAAAAAAATGTGAGAGCAGTGCAAAATGAAACACCAAACAAAAAATTTGTTGGCATGCCTACCAAAGCGTTTGGGGCATAAAAACAAGTTGCCTTATTGCATTAACTCCCTTTCTCCCCCCCTCGTACCTTGCACGCATCCAAGTCTGGAGAGGTTCCACATCAAAACTAACATGTTTTCTATTTCTAGTGTCTGCCACCTAGGCCTCAACCAACCCCAACTACCCCTACCAAAGTGGCAGAAGTCTGTAGGATTTAATAAACTTATCATCTATAAATGCCGTGGAACCCGTTGTCAATTGTATGGAACATTTAGGTTCCCCTTCATACCCTTCTTTTAGGGTGATTACTGGTTAGGTTATATCTAGGTAGATTAAGGTATACATTAGGAGATAACATCTAACACTAACCCCCAAAAGGTCCTTAACATTAGGTTAGATACTTAATAGGTAAGTAATCCAAAAACACTATCTTAGTAGGAAAATACTTTCACCTAGCGAGGATTCCATAATAAAACCTCAATAGGGTCTGGATTGGAGGTATCCCTATGCTTGTACAGGACATTGCCTATTTTATCAGCATATGGTAGTCTCACGTAGTCACAACCAAGCAAAACAAACATACCAAATCTGAATGGAAGGGAGTTCACACAGAAGTCAAAGAAACTTGCAAACAACAAAGTTCAGTCCAGTGTGTAGTTAACTCATGGAATGGTGCATTTTACCATTCAGTCATATAGAGCCAGTTTAAAACATTCATTGGATCCCTGAATTGAATCCAAGGATGAGTAGGATAAAAGAAAGTTTAAAACTCTTAAACCAAATTGAACAACCTTCCAGAAGTTGAAAAATGAATTCGATAGATAAGTCATACCAATTCGATCAACGGATCTTAAGAGTAGAAAAATTTTATCATGTCAAGCTAGATTTCCAAAAATCAGACGACTGTATCCTTATAGGCAACTCAATATCAACACTTGAATGCAAGGAGATAATCTAGTCACGGGTGTCCGTTTTGCACCCAATCTGAGTCCATTCTGGGCGAATAATCCCTCCATCCCTTAACTATTCAATTTTCTTGCATCTTCAAAGAAAGGAGCTCGGATGATGAGCCGTTATTTTGCTAAGAGGCTTGGCATTAGTTTAAGAGGACTTCAGGTTGGTGGCACAGATCTTCCCATATCCTTAAACTCAGAGTTAAGACCAAGCTAGGAGTAGTGATATTTCTTCAAAATTGCCATAGGACTTGCTTCTCTCCTTGTGAGATTGCTTCCTTTTAACCCAGATTACGGGGTTTGTCTTTTGTGCACAGGTATTTCTCTTCATCACACTCTGAAACCAATATACTTCTTTTAATAATGCAATCCGCATTATAAAGGTTGATTCAAGAGCCACCAACCGCTATGGGATCAGGGTTGTCTTTGCGTTGGTGATGTCTTTGCCAATAAAGTTCCTTTCCTCAGCAACAACACACCATGGTTTTTCCAATCTATATTTTGGTCAATAAACTTCCTTGGTTATGTAGACGAAGAAAGAAACATGTCACCTAGGCCCTGCATCATCAAAACATTGCAAATTTTTGGATCATGATCAGGGCCAGATGGCATGGTGAGTATGTCACAACAGACTCAACAAAATGGCCGATACTGTAAAATTCCAATAATTTGGATCCTAGGCCACTGCTTAACTGGTCTACAACAGCATTAAACTTATTATTGCCATGGTGCACAATATTGAAAACTACATCCGCATCCCTGATTCGCACTCCCGACACGGCTACAATCCCCCCTTAAGGGCCAGTGCCATAATGCCTGTGCACTCGTTGCGTCTTTGCTAAGTCTTTCGGCCTCCGTTTCGGCTTTTTTTTTTGAATCGCTAGGGCTCTACGTCACCCGACCGTTCGCTTTGGCAGCCCATTTTCCTATTCGAATAGTGCCTCCCCGCCTAGATCACACTCGAACTCTCTGGCGATCAGCGCCTTGATCTAGGTTGCCTTCAAGTCTTGCAGCGCCGCAACTCTTGTGATGGCACTCCTAACATCCACGCCCGTGTTCCTTGGCCCGTTCTGAAAACCTCCGTCTCGCTACCTCGGTGCGTTCGCCGCCCTTCCGCGGTCATCACTTTGTCTTTTGCGCATTCGCCCCGCCACACTTCATCACATAATATCATCAACACATTCAATAAGACAAGTCATTATTGGATCTTCCACACATGAAGAGAGGCCTTTTTTTTCACCCTTCTCGCTATTACTAGGTGACACCTTCGAGACGTGGGTGCGGCGGATGGTGCGCCCTGCCGCACTCCCTTTCCTCAACCTGTCCCGCGGGAGCCCTACTTCCGGCCTCCTTGTTGCTTGCGTCACCTGCTCCGGAACGACGCCCCAGCATTGCAGGCCCCACGTATCGAACCGCAATATACACATAAAGTTCACAAGTTCTTACCCAGATAACGTTCGCAAGTTGTACCACAAACCTTGACAACATCCTACAAAGGAACGTCTCTCGAATCCATTGTAGTTACACCTTACCCTCAGTTGTTTGTCACTTTCTGTCAATCATAACAGGATTCTGGGCATAACATTTTAGGATGTTTTTTCTCCAGAATTAAACATGCAATTGTGCAGCCAATTTCCTGGTTTCTTTCTCCGTGCTGTTCTTTTTTTTCGTGTCAAAAATGGATCAAAATGGTAATGAGGAGTTCTCAAACCAGAGTGTTCCCAAGTAAACTTCAGGTGGTTCACATATCTCCGCCAGGTTGGTTGCGTTTCTGAGTCGATAATGGTTGGAGGAGGCGTGTTACATTATATAATTATATCTTGGGCACCCTTTGTCTTCCTCCAATCCCAAATAATAAAAAGCCTATGTTTGTGCTCGGGAATCTGAGTAGTCACCAATTGGGACAGAAATCTTGATCTGACTAAGACCTAGGAATGTCATATTGATTTTGAAATGTAGTTGGGTAAACGCAGCATTTGGAAGAAAGATTATTAAACAAAACTTATTAGATGGCCACAAGATTTTACCTTTTGGCCATGGGTGGGAAAAAACCAGTTATAATTGAGACAACAAGGACCTTTTCCAGATGATCTTATTTGGGTCTCTTTTTGGGAACAGTGGTGAGAAGAATGGTGGGTTTTGGTTTGGCTTGAGGCCCTACACCTTTAACAGCTTTTTACTTCTTGTGTTATACTTTTTTCGGGTCAACAATAGCATTCATGAACAGTTGTCTATCCTATTCTGATGGGGATTTCCCCCATCGTACTTCGAATCATTAGATCTATTAGGTACTCAAACTCATTATTAGGAAGTTAAAATGCTTGTACATATCTATTTCTAAAGCATGAGAGGGAGGGAGGACGAGAGGTACCCGGTTGAATGTAGTCCCAAACAACTTGACAACTTTCTTGCCTTATTCACTCAGTTGAAAGTTCTCCTTGTTGGTGAGCTTGTAGCGCAGTCCACCAATGCATGCATCATCATCAGTGTTGTCATCTCATCGATTCTTAACTGTGATCTACTTTCACATGGAGGGTTGGGGTAAGAAACATTTTTCCACACCAATCGCTTTGATTTGTATCTTCAACACAACAACTCTACCCTTTATAGGATCAGGAATACTCATTCCCCTAGCTTGGGGTTGTTGCTCCCATGGTTCTTCCCTCTGTCTAAGATCTCTTGTATCTTTCTTGGATGATGTGGAAAAACAAAAAAATTGGTGTCCTTGTTGCCGAAAATGTTGACCTTACGAACTTGTCCAATTCCTAACTCTTCCGGCTAGCTTTAGAGCTTTTGCTCGCCCTGGCCAAGCGTTCGTTACAATCTCCTCAAGATCCATAGCCTACTGATTGAGCTCTCAAGTTTGATCAGTTAACACCCTCCCGCTTAAGAGGGTTTTCCAACTGCTTTAATATTTGTTCTTAATTTCCAGCCATGGAAAAAGGCCTACCATCAAAGTTCCTTGGGATTTTCCCTCCAATAGTAAGACTTGCTTATCAAACGCATCTGAATACTTTATCAGACTGATTCTTCCTCCCATGGCCTCCAAATTATTAATAGGAAAATATCTCCAATTTTTTGTTAAATATGATTGTGAAATCGCAATATTATAGTTAGTATTCTTTTTATATTTTCAAACTCTAATAAAAGACAAACCTGGGGTTTGTTTTATCACCCGAATTGCATTCTAAAAGATTCTTCATCTTTGTCTAAGATTCAATTCGAATCATCTGAGATTAATATTTATAACCAGTCCCTTGCATCTTCGTCTAGAGTATGGATTAACTAATTACTGGATACAACTTTCCCACCTTATTCTAAGTCCTCCATCATAGTGACAAGAGACTTCAAATGCTAACGCCAGGAGATTGCATTATTTCCGTTGAAACTTAGAAATCTATTTTCTTACGTCTTATGGCACCGCATTTGGATAGCACAATACCTCTAAAAAAGAGGGACCCAAAAGTAAACAATAAATGGGGGTTGGGTGAGGTGAGCCATATTCTTCTAAGGAGGGTGATCATATAGGCGCAAAAGCAATGATGATGGAGTGAGGGGGTTGTGTAGTACAGGGATGTAATTTCATTTTAGACGTGCCTGCCTCTCAAGGCGTTGGTCTTGGAAAATACTCGATTAGGATTGGAAAAGTCCGGGACAGAAAGACATGCAAATCTATCAAATACAAAAGACAGGACCCTTCTCTAAATGGGAGATTCAATTTTCAACAAAGAGACACAATTACTGATTCAGGAAGGAATCTTGAGGAAGTATTGCAATCTTTTAATCACATTGCCTAATCCTTTCACCCCACAATGGAAGATCTTCTTTTCTTGATGTTTGGCCTCCAACAACTTCCAAAGTTTTTTCTTTTTTCTTTAAATTAGACTTTCCCAGCTCTTGATAACTTCTATAGGGTCCCTGGTGAAGACAGGATGTCGCCTCCAGATTTGTCAGCTATTGCTGACAAATCTTACTCTGGTTATAATGTTTTAAGACATTGGTATTTATAAATAATGTACACAGTGTGGAGTCGCCACTATGGATTTTTCACCTTAGTAGTTTGTGCAAATGCAATGAAAGATCTCTAACTGTCTTTAATATTATATTCAGGAAAAGATTACAAATGATAGCTCTTATTTTACCCAAAATTATTAATGATGATACAGAATTTCGTGCAATAATTATATAAGCTGGAAATATTACACTCAGAACTCACCAATTTTAAAAATCTTTTAGATTTGACCAGATAATGATGCTTAGGCAATGTATTTCACTTAAAATCGGTATGAAAATCTATACTAGGGTTGTACAGGGAAACCTTGTTCAAATACTTAAAGATTTCCCCGGCAACAGTGCATGATAGTGTTGATGGGCCAAAAATGGCCTATGAACTGGAAATAATCAACAAAATCATCCTCAGGCAAACACAAATCAGTCCCAAGAAACTGGCGCCACTAGTGTTAGTATCCCAATTCTTCTCCTTTTAATCTGCTAGCCAACACAATTTTGACATGGAAGCTTGAGAAAGATAGATCATAGTGTGTGTTGTTTGTTTAGCCAGGCATGAGATCTAACTGGACCTTTGTCACTCATGTTTGTGGAGAGATGGGTTGTTAGCACCTTTAAGAGGATTCGACCTATCCACAGACTTTAGGTGTGCCTCTCAACCATTTTGCCTTCTTTTATCACTTATAAAGTCCATCTGCAAAAATTGCTAGCACGGGTCAAATTCAATGACTGCATGATAGCACTAATCCTTAAAAAGTGAAGTGCATTCCACTAATTGTTCCAATAAACAACCCTGCGTTTAATGCAACAACAAGTAATTCAGACTCCATAAGCAAAGTAATATCATAAAAAGAAGAGCAATACTCAACAGTTTAAAACAAAAAAGAAGAACATAATATAATCTAAAACACTTGTCCTATAAATTAAAGTATCATTTGATGTCATCATCATCTTTACCAAACACATCACATATCATTGGGTTTCCAATCTCCCAAATATAATCAACTCATATCTTTACTCTAATATACAGAAGTGTTTTATAGCATATTCCTCCTCTTGTATGCTTCAAACTCCTTTCAAGTAAAGAAGAAGAGGAAGGCATTCCATTTGCCCAAGTAAATAACCCTCCAACAAAGCTGAAATATTATATATCATGATTTAACGTTTTCCTTTAAAAGTAACTCTTACTTAAAACTTAACATTTAAGGTATTCATCAAAACAAAGATCCAAATGAACGAAATCTAAGAAACGTGATGGATTAACAATAAAAACAAGCTCCATTCTTTTGCCAACCTACTCTCAATTTCATCTCCACTTCATTTTTTTTTTCAGTCAATTGACACTTAATATAAACTATAAACACTGATTTTCCTTTCCAAACATCAAAATCAGGAGGTTCCAATCAAAAGAACTTAACCCAACTGCATAATTGAAGGAGTCTTCTAAACATATCCCAACCTAATCATTTCTTTTCAACTTAAATAAAACCGTTTTACTTCTCCAGTCTACAGTTTTGAAGTCATTCAGAGTTCCAAGGAAATAGAACAATGACCATTTTCACTGAAAGGGAGTACTAAAAAATATCTTCCTTTCTAACCTTCCCATTATAATGCATGAATTCTACTTATCCTTAGGAAAAATGCAACAATAAAACTCATACATGGTCCACCGTCAGTAAAGATTCACAGAGTATTTCTTTAAAGGCCTAACATTCTCCCATTGGACCATAACAGCCTCAGATAAGAAGAAATCATGTTAATGTTGCTCATTCTTAGAACCCTATACAATCAACAGTGAAGTTCTATTAAACCTTACCATTACCTTTCCCTTTTTAAACTCTGAGAGAAATCAGTGAAGTTCAAACACAATCACAATCTAGTTTAGATCTCAATCAATCTTCCAAGACATAACATACATTTATTAGACCCAACAAGAGGTAAGAATATGAGTAGTTGCTAACACTCAAGCCTTCCCAATAGTTTAGGAAAAGTAGAACCGTCTCAACGGTATGTTAACTCATCAATACAAGAATTATAGATTGGGTTTCCAACAAAAGACAAGATCAAACATCAAAAATAATATGTATAGTCTAGGACTCATTTACAATTCTAAGCACAATGCAAGGCATAAACATCAATGAAGGATCAAGACCTTTCAAATACATGTAACCAAGTTAGGGTAACAACATGTTCCCCCAATAGTTTATTAAATAATCAAAAGACTATAATACCTGAACCAACACAACGTTCAAGTCTCTATTTCAATTAAGAACACCAAGTATTAAACGGTTTGTACAGTGATGCATATCAATATCACAAACACAATTACATAATACACCAGCACCGTAAGACTAGACCGAGTGTAATGAAACTATTTACATACAGTTTGGAGTAAGAAGAAATGCTTCCATTCCCATTAACATCCTTTCAACCCTATTTCCAAACTCAAATGAGACGTAAGATGCTTGACAGAGCCCAGACCGGATGACTCACAAGTCAGGTTCATAAAGAATCTCTAAAAACCATTAATGTGGTCAAAAGAAAAATATTTCACAAGCACCATGACATAAGAGACTTCGAGTTACAGTCTAGTTTACCCAAAATAACAAACACAAGTTCCAAATTCAATACTGTTCCAAAATCAATGAAGTTTTCGCAGTATAAAATACAAAACTAAACCATATACGGTATCACCTGTACATGCAAGTTTCAATAACGGTCCATGTTTTTCACAAGGAGAAATCCAAAAACAACAAGCCATATACGGGTTAATTCCCATTTAATATAACTATGAAATAACACGTTGACACCATGGATCCAAGAATCACTGCAATGATTCTATCCACCAAAACATGTTTCCAACAAATAGCTCAAACCTGTTTAAAGTATCAATAAGAACTAGAGTTGCTTACCAGCTCGGTAAATAAAACACAACAAGTTTGCAACATTAATCTTTAATGAATACAGACATATCTCTGTAACATTTAGAGGTTGCAAATGAAGTCGAAACCAATGATAATTTCAAACCACTAAAGAATCAAATAGCGTTACCATTTTTGTTTACGTATATGGTTCCTTTATGAAAAGGCAATGCAAAGTAAGCTTTCAATAGAATCATGTAACACATAGATTCAAAAACACAGAATACAAGTTTTTTCTACAAAACCCATCTATCAATTTACCAGTTAAGCATGAATGCACAAAACTCATCAGAGAAAAGTTGTTTTAATGAAAACACTTAGAGGAAAGCAAGATATTTTAACAGTTAGGGCCTATCATGCCTAATAGTGTCACTAAAAAATCAAAGAAGACCTCTAGCTGAGCTCACTTCTTCCCTTCTTCTCCACGAAAGATCAAACAACAAAATACTTCTTCCACAATGCCTCATATACTCTCCACAAAAAAAAAAGATTTGAAACCTCCAAAATAGCCATGCAGTGTAGTTTAAACTACTGGTTCGAAAAACTAGAGCGCATGGAGAGAGAAAAATGGAGAGCATGCAAAATGAAACAGCCAAACAAAAATCTGTTGGCATGCCTACCAAAGCAGTTTGGGCTCATAAAAACAAGTTCATTAATTGCATTAACTCCATATCTCCCACCCAATCTTCCTTGCCACCGCCTGCCAAGTCTGGCGAGTTCCCAATCAAAAATAACATACGTTTCTATTTCTAGTGATACTGCCACCTAGGCCTCCACCAACCAAACTAGCCCCTACCAAAGTTGGAAGTCTGTAGGATTTAATAAACCTTATCATCTTCATAAATGCCTTGGAACCCGTTGTCAATGTGTATGTGACCCTTTAGGTTCCCCTTCATACCATTATTTTAGGGTAGATTACTGGCTTAGGTTATATCTTAGGTAGATTAAAGTTTATACCTTAGGATATAACACTAACCACTAACCCCAACATAGGTCCTTAACAATTAGGTTAGATAACTTAACATAGGTAAGTAATCAAAATACAATATCTTAGGTAGGAAATACTTTCACCTAGCTTAGGATTCCATAAATAAAACCTCAATAGGGTCCTGGATATCCCTTATGCCTTGTACAGGCTACATGCCTATTTTATCAGCAATATTGGTCGATCTTCAAAGAACCCCAAGCAAAACAACCTACTGAATGGAAGTGAGTTCACACAGAAGTCAAAGAACTTGCAACAACAAAGTTCAGTCCAGTGTGTAGCTTAACTCATGGAATGTTGATTTTACCATTCATTCAATAGAGCAGTTTTAAAACATTCCTTGGATCACTGAAATTGATCCAAGGATGAGTCGGATAAAAGACAAGTTTACAACTCTTAAACCAAATTGTAAACAACCTACCAGAAGTGAAAAATGAATTCAGATAAGTCATACCAATTCGATCAAAGGATCTTAAGAGTAGAAAATACTTATCCATGTCAAGCATGATTTCCAAAAATCAGAAGAATGTATCCTTATAGGAAAATCACATATCAACACTTGAATGCAAAGGAGGATAATAACAACAGTCAAGGGTGTTACATGTTTTGCAACCCAATATGAGTACCTTATGGGCTGAATAATCCCTCCATCCCTTAACTTATTCAATTCTTCTTGCATCTTCAAAGAAAGGAGTGGATGATGAGCCTTTATTTTTGCCTAAGAGGCTTGGCATTAGATTTAAGAGGAATTTCATGTTGGAACAGATCTTCCCTATATGCCTTCAACTCAGAGTAAGACCAAGCTAGGAAGTATTGATATTTCTTCAAAAATTGAACATAGGACTGCTTCTCTTCCTTGCTGAGATTGCTTCCTAACCAGATTTTACGTGGTTTTTCCTTTGTGCCCAGGTCTTTCTCTTCCTCATCTCTTGAAACCAATATACTTCTTTTAATAATGCAATCAGCATTATCAAAGTTTGATTCAAGAGCCACCAAAGCTATGGGAATCATGTTTGTCTTTAGTTGGATGATGTCTTTGCCAAATAAAGTTTCCTTTCCTTCAGCAACACACACCATTGGTTTCCAATCTATATTTTGGTCAATAAACTCTCCTTGGTTCTGTAGAAACCATTTCACCTAGGCATCATCATCAAACACTTGCCAATTTTTGACATTATCAGGGACAGATGGCCTTGTTAGTATTTCAACATCATACTCACAAAATGGCGATACTGTAAAATTCCAAAATTTGGATCCTAGCACTGCTAACTTGTCTACAACAGCATTAAACTTTCTATCATGGTGCACAATATTAAAAGATTCAAACATTTCAATCAAATCCTAGACTGCATGTTTGTATTGTTTCATTCTCTGATTTTTAGTAGCATACAGTTTTCTAATTTGCTTGATAATCAGTTCTGAATCCTCTTTGACAATGATATCCTTTATACCATATTTCCATGTAATTCTCAAGCCTAATAACAATGCTTCATATTCAGAAATGGTCTTAGTTCATTCAAAGTTAATTTTGGAAGAGAAGACAAACTCTTCTTGGCTTGGAGAAATCAAAACAATACCAGCACCATTTCCAAACTTGGAACAAGCTCCATCGAATAACAATGTCTAAGGTAAACCTAATTGTTCAAGACATTTACACTAATCAATCTTATGCTCTTTGCCATCAGAAAACCCCACAAATTTATCAACATCTACATCAACACACAACACTTCATAAGAATCATTATTGGGATCTTCAATGAGGTGCAACATTTTTTTCTCTCCATATAGCTTTACAAGGTTACCTTCAATTGGAATGGTGGAAAAAGACATATCCATCTAAAAAATTCCACCAACACTTATAGCCCACTTTCTTGATAACAGCATGCCCCATTTGGCAGGGCAATCAACAATAACAACATCAAGTTTCAAGTTCTTACCCAGATAAGTTGCAAGTTGTACCACCAAACCTTTTACACATCCTACAATAGGAACGTCTCTAGAATCCATTGTAGTACACTTACCATAAGTTGTTGTCACTTTAATGTTCAATTCATACATGACTTCTAGAGGCATAACATTTTAGGATGCTCCAGAATTAAACATGCAATTGTGCAGCAATCTATATTTAATAATTAGTGTTGTAAAAAATGGATCAACATTTAATTGAGACTCAACCAGAGATGTTCCCAAGTAAACTTCAGGTGGTTCACCTATCTCCGCCAGTGTTGGTTGCTTTTCTAGGTCTATAATGGTTGGAGGAGGAGTGTTTACATTATTTATAATTCTATCTTGGGCAACCCTGTCTTCCTCCAATCCCAAATACTAAAAAGCCATATTTTTGTGCTCAGGAATCCTGAGTAGTTCAACAATTGGGACAGAAATCTTGATCTGACTCAAGACCTAGGAAATGTCATATGAAATGTATTTGGGTAAAGCAGCATTTGGAGAAAGATTAACAAACTTATTAGATGGCACAAGATTTTTCACATTTTGGGCATGGGTGGGAACACCAGTTCTACTTGAGACAACAAGACCTTTTCCAGATGCATCTTTATTTGGAGTCTCTTTTGGAACATTGGTGAGAATTGGGGTCTTTGGTTTGGCTTGAGGCCCTACACCTTTAACAGCTTTACTTCTTGTGTTATACTCTTTTTCTTGGTCAACAATAGCATTCATTAACAGTTGTCTATCCTCTTCTGATGGGATTCCACCATCGTACTTCTTAATCATTAGAGCTCTTAGGTACTCAAAATCATTATTAGGAAGTTCAAATGCTTGTACCATATCTATTTCTAAAGCATGAGAGGGAGGAAGAAGAGGTACCCGGTGAATGTAGTCCCAAAAACTTGCAACATTTCTTGCACTTATTAACTCAGTTGAAGTTTCTCCTTGTTGTGAGCTTGTAGAGCAGTCCACCATGCATGCATCATCATCAGTGTTGTCATCATCATCAGATTCTTCAACTTGTTGATCTACTTCACATGGCGGGTGGGGTAAGAAACATTTTTCACACCAATCGATTTGATTTGTCTCTTCAACAACAACAACTCTACCATTTATAGGATCAGGAATTACTCTATTCTCCCTAGCTTGGGGTTGTCTAGCTCCCATGGTTCCTTTACCTCTGTCATAAGATCTCTGATCATTTCTTGGATGATTGGAAAAAAAAAATTGTCCTTGTTGCCTATGTTGACCTTCAGAACCTTGTCCAATTCCTAACTCTTTCCTGGCTAGCTTATAAGAGATTTCTTTGATAGCCCTGGCCAAGGTCTTTACAATCTCCTCAAGATCCATAGCCTTACTTGATTGAGGCTTCTCAAGATTGATCAGTTTAACACCCTCCCTCTTAAGAGGTTTTCCAACTGCTTTAATATTGTTCTTAATTTTCAAAGCCATGGAAAAGGCCTACCTCAAAGTTCCATGGTTATTATCCCTCCAATAGTAAGCAACTTGCTTATCAAATGCATCTGAATACTTTATCAGACATGATTCATCACATGGCCTCAAATTAATAGGAAATATTCTCAATTTTTTGTTAAATATTGTATTGAAATCATGCACTAATTCATTAGTATTCTTTTTTATATTTTCAAACTCTAATAAAAGAAACCTGGGGTTTGTTTTATCACCATACTGCATTCTAAAAGCATTCTTCATCTTTGTCTAGGATTCAATAGAATTATCTAGAAAATATTTATACCAGTCCCTTGCATCTTCTTCTAGAGTATGGATAAATAATTTAATGGATACATCCTCAAACTCTATTTCTAAGTCCTCCATCATATTGACAAAGAGCTTCAAATGCTAATCGCCAGTGATTGCATTATTTCCGTGAAACTTAGGCAATCTATTTCTTACGTCTTATGGCACAGCATTTGGATAGCTAGCCATACCTCTAAAAATGATGGGACCAAAAGTATTAACAATAAATGGGGGTCTGGGTGGAGGCTGAGCCATATTATTCTAAGGAGGTGATCATATAGGAGAAACAGAATGATGAGGAGTGAGGGGTCTGTGTAGTACAGGGATGTAATTTTTAGAGTGACTGCCCTCTAAAGGCTTTGTTTCTTGGAAAACTCTATTAGATTTGGAAAATTCAGGGACAGAATGACATGCAAATATTTCAAATACAAAAGAAGGACCCTCTCTAAATGGAGAATTCAATTCAACAAAGAGACTACCTGATTCAGAAGCACTTGAGGAAGTATTGCAATCTTTAATCACATGCTAATCAGTTTCACCAATGGAGATCTCTTTTCTTGATGTTTGGCCTCCAACAACCTTCCAAATTCTTCTTTCTTCTAAATTAGACTTTCCCAGCTCTTGAAATAACCTTCTACTAGGGTCCCTGGTGAAGACAGATCTTCTTCCTTCCAGATTTGTAGATATTGATGACAAATCTTACTTGATATATGTTAAGACATTGGTATTTATAAATAATTTAAACAGTGTGGAGTCGCCACTATGGATTTTCACCTTAGTTTGTGCAAATGCACTATGAAAGATCTATCAAATGTCTTTCAATATCATATTCATGAAAATATTACAATATATGCTCTTATTTTACCCAAATTTATCAATGATGATACAAAATTTAGTGCAATAATTATATAAGCTGGAAATATTACACTCAGAACTCACAATTTTTAAAAATTCTTATAGATTTGAACAGATAATGATGCTTTAGCAATGTATTTTCACTTTAAAATCTATGAAAATCTATACTAGGGTCTGTACATGTAAACCTTTGTTCAAATACTTCAAAGATTCCCCGGCAACAGTGCCATGATAGTTGTTGATGGGCCAAATGGATATGAACTGGAAATAAATCAACAAATCATCCTCGGCAACACAAATCAGTCCCCAGAAACGGCGCCACTAGTGTTAGTATCCAAATTTCTTCTCCTTTTCAATCTGAGTAGCAACACAATTTTGACATGGAGCTTAGAGACAGATAGATCATAGTGTGTGTTGTTTTTTAGCCAGGCATGAGATCTAACTGGCCCTTTGTCACTCATATTTGTGGAGAGATGGGTAGCACCTTTAAGAGGATTCGACCTATCCTCACTACTTTAGGTTGTGCCTCCTCAACCAAGGTGAGAGGACCCTTAGTGTAACCTCTTTTTGATGAAGGAGATGGAGATATCCTTCTTTTGCACAAATTTTATGAAGAGAACCTTGGGAAAATATGATTAATACTCCATAATTTAACTCTTAAGAGTTGTCACTTCTAAACGATGGAGATACTTTCAACAAAAGGCTAAGGTTACTGAAGACATTAAGAAATCCTGATTGTTATGCATATTTTAGTAAATAGATTTTGTTCCTTTGTTAATACACAGGGCAAACATGGGTAGTTCAAGGTGGATTCACAGTTTTTGAATAAATTTGGTGGGAGATGAAGCAGGATAAAGTTGATTATACCCGATCTTCAAAGGGACTTCACAACAATGAACAGCTCAATAACAAAAAGCTTTAGAATAGTTAAGATGTTCCTTCAACCAGAAGGTGTGCTTCAATGGAGGCCCAAATAAGCACATTTTCACACAATCTTTGAGACTCTAACATGAAGGCTCAAATTAAAAGACTCAATTAAACATCAAAATATTTGATCAATCACACCTAAGGTACACCCAAAGACTTAAAAACAATATTTATTAACAAATGACAGTGAATTGATTTTAAATTTGTTTATCTCATCACAAGATGAAGGATCTTCTTGAAATGAAATTGTAAATGCCAGTAAACAGTCACATGGATGAGATCCTGTGTGATTTCACAACTATTTCAAAATAATATTGCAATAGGGACAAGTAAAACTACTTGCAGACATTTATGAAACAAATAAGACACTAATTACTCCAAGATTGACACAAATTAATTTCTAAATTGCTTAGATTCATCAGTAGGGGAAAGCTTCTAGAGTAATCTCAGTGCTCATTAATGGCTATACATCTACAACCAACTTGACATGATAGAAAATATAATAGAATAAAATAACAGGTTATCTCATATTGGTCTCTCAGGAAGACATTTTTCTCAAATTTTCTATTAAGAATTCAACCTCCCCGACCCATTGTAAGAGTATTCTCATTGCATTTATACATTTTTATTCACTCAATTTTCCCCCCAAAAGAGAAGAATATTCGAGAGACCTTTGATTGTTACCAATTTGTTTCAGAAAGTGACATTTAACAAATTCACATCCAAAATCTACCAGGTGGACCAATTGTGAATTGATCACATTTCTTGGGCCCTCGACTAATGACTAGGATTCCATGCCACAACTTTTTGGGAGTCCTTTTAATCATTCTAATTCTATCATGCAATAAATCCCCTTTTTAATCATTTTCCAGAGGGTTTGCACAACTGGATATTATAGGTAATCCTTTTTGCTCTCAAGGAAACACCTTTTTCATCTTTTACGCGTGCACCCTTCATCATTTCATCCTTTTTCCTTTCTTTTCTCTGAAACTTTGCCCCACATCTAGCTTCTTTGGTAATTCCCATTTTTGCAAGTGCCTGAGCAATTCCAACTTCAAAATATTGACCTTAACAATCCTTGGACTCACAAATTAAGTTTTGAATCCATTCAATGACACTTTACAGATAGAGACGACAAGGAATTTCATCAAAAAATGATGAAAAATAGTGCGTATTTACATCTCCAAGAGTCTTGAAGAAAAATGGTGGAAAAATAGACGCAATACACAACAACAATTGATTTTGCCCCTTTTCTACTTTATATCATAGTCATCTACATGTTTCCTTAGCACAACTGCAAAGGAGAAGTATAGGGGCTAGTTTCCAAACAAGCACTGGCCTTCCATGTGCCCAGGGCCCAATAAAAATGCCTTTTGGCCCTTGAAAAAGTCTCAGAAAAAAGGAGCCAGAAGAAGCCTCCACGTGTCTCAATGGCGCATTTTGAGATGGTCCCCAAAAGAAGAGACCCCAAACAAGCGCGGGCTCACCACATGTCTCAGTCTAGCAAAGTTGTTAAAAAATTTTAAGGATCAGTGGAAGCTGCCATGTGTCTAGGGTCTGAGAAATTTTTCCTTGGCTGTTGAAAAGTCCAAGCAAAAGGCAAAGTGAGTAGAAGCCTCCAAGTGTCCTCTTGATGCTTCTTCAAAATAAAACTTAGGGGCCAGTCCCCAAATAGGCGTAGTCCCTCCATGTGTCCTAGGCCTTTCAAAATTACTTTGAAAATTTGAAGTATAGAGCAAAGCTGGTGGAAGCCTCCACATGTCTCTTTATCGCACTTATTAAGGTGGGACCCTGAGGCGGATCCTCAAATGAGCACCTTCCCTCCACGTGTCCATGGTCCACCAAAATTGTACCATCCATATGAAAAAATTGTCTATGTTTGGGCGAGGCAGTGGAAATCTCCACATGTCTCTCTATCGCACTTATTAAGGTGGGACCCTGAGGCAGATCCTCAAATACGTGCCATCCCTCCACGTGGACAAGTTTTTGGTTGAAGTGAGCCTTAGAGTTTTTAAAGTGCCCCACCAAGCTGCATCCAACTAGAAAGGTCCACATTTCTATTGATTCTAAGAAGTAAATTTGACTAGGAAAAATACACCCGTCAAACTGTAAAATGCAAGAAAATCACCATTTGTGCCCGAAAATGAATCCTTATTCAAGGACAGAGAATTTGGAAATGTTGTAAGGCCCAAATATGATCCTTTGAGCTGCATCTAATCACGTTTCCATAGATATTTGGGACATAAATGATAGGGAAAACAAAATGTGACTATGGAAAACAGAAGGAAAGGAAAAACCTGAGTTTTATGCCCAAGTTACAGACTCTTTCATATGGACAGAGGAACGGAAAATAAATTCTAGACTTTTAAGTGTTCCTCGACCAAGGAAGAGATTGATCATGGAAACCAAATGGAGAACAGATTTTTATGCATAAATACGGGGATATAGAAAACAAGACAAAGCCTGCAAACTGAAGAATTTCAAGGACAAACAGGATGAGACTAATTTGAGCACCAATGGTGCCCATATTTAAGGTCACATCTAGGAGGTGACAAAAGACCACATAGTTCCAAATCATCACAATGAGAAATGGAAAGGGATAAGATGAGGGAATGATTCAAGGAAATGACTAAGGGAACATTGGTAAATGTGCTAACATAGAATCGTTGCAAGTGTAATCTGTTAAGCAGTTCCCCTTCCAGTTTACCATCGAGGAAGGTCAAACGATATGCTCCCAACCAATACTTGTGTGTAATAATGTATGGTCCGATCTAGTTAGGGGATAACTTTCCATGTTGGCTCATTTCTATATTAGTGGCATTCTAACTTTCCTTAAGAATGAGGTCATCAATTTTAAAGTAACACTAAGAAGATGGGATGAGCTAAACAAGTGAGAACAAGAGAATATGTTGTCCCTTAAGGAAGTGAAAGGTTATGTGTTTTATGACGAATGAATGGTCTCCTTAGAGAGAGAAAAATATGATGAATCTAAAAGATGATCAAAATGTGTTATGATTAGCTGAGATAATTTAAATCTGGATAATAATATGCACCACAACAGTAATTTTTAAATAAAATCCATGGTGCTTCCAAAGGAAACACAGATACGGCCGCGAAGGTGGTCGTAGAAGGAGAGGATAAAAAGTATGATCGGATAAGACAATCTAGATTAGACAAGATGATTTCAAGCATGGAGATGAAATAATTTGTAGAAAAACATATCCTAGAATGGAGTCCCCCTAGCATAGGATGAAGAATCAATGAGGACCAGAAGAAGGACAGACAGACAAGATGCGCAAGGAGGGGAAGATGTTCCCCCAGCGAAGGAGGGGTAGGGTATCGATAGTAATGGATCAAAGGTTATGTAACAAGGTGAACATTATCGATGAACAAGGGAGGACCCCCATCAGGAGGAGTAATAGGAGGTGATGTGGATGGTCGAGATGACCTACGAGGTTGGATGGATGATGAGGCAGAAAGATAAGTTAGATGAGTTACGAATGAAGCAGTAGATGGAGAAGGAGACTCATCAAAGAGGTATTCTCTCTCGATAAGATCATGAATGATAACCTAAAGAGCCATATAGTGCTCTGTTTCATGACCCGGCATGCAATGAAAGGTGCAGATGTGATGACAATTGAACCATGATTGCTTTGAATGGCTTGTGTCAAAGACCTTGATAGGCAGAAGAATGATGTCAGAAGTCTAAAGTAGATGTTGGAGGACATCCGCATATGATTCAATGTATATACCAGGAGAGGTCCTGTGAGATGGGGTGGATGATGAGGATGAAGGTGGATTGTGGAAGGGTCTAGGTGGTCTAGAAGAAGAAGTGGTGATGGATCATTTATGTTTTGATGACTGGGTAAATGAATGTTCTCTCGAGGAATAATCAGACGGTTTGGATCATGATGAAAGAGGGGGGCCTAAGATGGATGGATATGGCCCCAAGATGGAGGATGGGGATTTATTCTTAGTTGGAGGAATGTCGACATTCTTATGAGGATGCTCAAGGGACCATTATGGGGGAATGTCAAGGTCTTTAGATTTGGATTTTTTAGGGTTCCCCTTGGTAACGATGAAAATAATCTCTACTGGGTGATCCGATAATGGTGTGCTGGCTGATGGAGGAAGTATCTTCTGTATGACAGATTCTAAGGAGGGTAAAGATTGGCTAGATTTGGGGATGTCTAGCTGATTGGATTAAACATTAGGGTCACCTATAGTGGATACTAGTTGAAGGGCTCTCTAATATTTTTCAAATGTTGAAGGTGGTGTAGAAGCTAATGGGGATATGGTGACAATGGTTGATGTGGTAGGCATAGGTAGAAGTACAAAAAGATGGAATGGTACTGAATCTACGAAGGTATGACAAGAAAAGGTGGAATAGATGTGGATGGAGGAATAGGATCAGCTAGAGTAGATGCGGATAGAGGTGCAGAATCGACTTAATTAGGTAAGGAAGGTATAGGTGTGTGCTCCATAATAGGTCCGGGTCTGGAAATGATGAGAGGCATTTGGATGATGTAGTTAATGAAAGCTATGTGAGATAGGGAAGATGGTGGATGCACTAGTATAGGGGTGGAAGAGATCTAAGTTTCAATATGCACATGAGTGGATCTAGGATGTTTGAAAAGTGTGACAATAGAAGTGGATGTTTAAGATGAGGTAAGTGGGGTGGTTATAAGCAAAGAGATAGGTGGTAAAGATGTCGGGGTAGATATGATACCAGATGATACAGGAATTAGCGAAGAAATGTGTGATAAGGATGTCAACACAATGATAGGTGTGGATGAGGAAACAGGTGCAGCCAAATCTGATGCAAATGTAGTGAGAGTAATACAAGATGTGGTTGTGAGAGAAGCGGTAGAAGTAAGGGAGGTAGGTAAAGTGACTATGGATATGGTAGATGTAGGAATAATGTTAGAAGGAGCTCAAAGACACAATACCTATGATGGAAGTAGATGAGGAAATGGGTGAAGCTGATGTGGAAAGAGGCATCTGATGTATGGTGTTGATTGAGAATGGGTTAAATAGATGTGAAGTAGAAGATGAAGATGAATTGGCCAGTGGAGGATTAGGAAAAAATTTGTCTAAAGATGTCATGTGATGAATATTGGATTGTTTGGAGAGATATAGGAGCATGATGATAGGTGGGGTCATACTAGAGATGATGGATATTGGGTATGAATGAGGAGATATAATATGGTAGGCTCGTAAGAAGTGTCCCTATGTGAGATGGGAGGGGAGATGTCATAGGATGGACTAGAATATATTGACTGATACCTATGGAGAAGGAAGTCACGGATGGGGTTCTCGTGAGGAATATCCATAAGGTAAGTAGGTATGATGATGTTGGGTGACACAGGAATATCATGAGGTAATGGGGATAAAGATGGTAGGGAAGAAACAAGAATGGTGTATGGCGATGGCGATGGCAGTAAAGGTGATGAGGTATAGGATGATGGAGATAAGGGTAATGAAGTATAAGGTGATGGAGATAAGGGTGATAGAGTATAAGGAAATGGAGTACAAGGTTATGGAGATAAGGATAATGAATTATAAGAAAATGGGGATGAAGCATGGTCTACAGATCAATGTGGGTGAGATACAGGATGTCTACGATGAATATAGTCATAGATAGGGCTAGAGGAGGCCCTAGAAGTAACTGATGGTCTGAATGGGGTTACGAAGGACTGTTAAGGACTGACTCGAGGAAAAATTTGGTTCCATTTTTAAATAGGAAAGAAAGAAAACAATTGTTTTTTATGTTTTGACTAAGAAAGTATGAAGATGATGGATGTGAACGCACCTAGGAGACGAAAAACTATGTTTGGTCTCAGGTAAGTTATGGCTAGGAAATGTCTGAAATGATCTCTTGTTGGGTGATCAAATCCCAATCAATGAACCAGGTAAAAGGAATGTTTTGATGTGTTAATTAATTTGTGAAGTCTTAGGCAGTGTGTGATAAGTGTGTGTAATGCAAAATATTGAACCTCCTATTTAAGCTATGTGAGAAAGCAGAATGCAAAAGGTTATTTTTAAGCCCAACAAAAGGTGTGATGTTCAATGAGTACATGGACAAGAAGGGAAGGTACAATGCAAAAAGAGAAAATAAGGAAAATAAAAATACCTGGATAGTGCTTTTCCTATTTTCCTGCACTCTTGAATGATAAGCGATCCAAGCTAGAACACGATCAAGTAATAATACGAGCACTCACACTCTAGTGTTAGTGGTAAAAAAGAAAAAGAAAGATATAGAAAAGAAAGAGATAACCAAAAGGGTGGTGCCACCAGGCATGTCAGGAATGTTTTTCTATTTTTTGTTCATTATCAATAAAAAGAGATAGTTACTAAAGAAACTAGAAAACCTCAAATGATGGAGGGTTTACGTTACCTCAATATGCGATATGAATATGCGAGCGTCAAGTAGATGGATCATTTCTACAACAATATCTACAAAATTGAAATGGATTAGATTATATGGATGTATGTGGGGGCTGCCCAAACAATGATGGACCCAGGAAGTGGTTAGCTTCCTTGGCAGATGTCAACCCCCATGTTTAGAAATGTGGAAATAGATCAAGAACTATAAATAACATGCAGAAATAGAGAATTATTGAATATGGAAGGATTGAGATTGATTTAACTGATCAAACTACAAATCCAAGCTTACCTAGTTTGGGTCGACAACAACCCAGACTGAGCACAAGCGGGTTGATGGTGACCTGGGAGGATGAATCTGGAGCTATAGATGAAATATGTAGACCTGCAAGGTCTGGGAGAAATCTGGAAGTTAACAACCTGTGGTTGTTATAGGAGGATATACAGAAGAGGATTAAAGGTAGAGAGGTAGGGAAAAGGGCAGAAAAGTATTATTTAGGTAGATTATTAGGTGGATAGGGCCCTTATTGGTGTTGACTAGGGAGGATCAACAACGACTGTTGTAGGATTGGGATGAGGCTGAGAAGAAACAACTGAATATAGCAACATGTAAGCATTAGGACTGGAAATAAAGGTTTTTGAGTGATGGTTGGATGCTACTCTGGACCTGTAAAATATTAATCTGCAAGAAAGAAAATATAATCTAGTAGAAAACTTTATAAAAGCACTATAAATCAAGAAATCTCATGATGGAAGATCGTGAGTGATGTAAAACATGTTGAATGATGGATGGGATGTCTGTAACTATCACATAAAGCTCTGGAAGTCACGAAGAAGATCTGATTGCTCTCTGGTTACTTGATTGTCAAGTGATTACATCTAATGCATAATGGAAATAAATCAAGCATATTTATAGGGTTAACAAAAACTGGGTTGGGTCATCGCCGATCACATGGAGAGTTTCCCTCTTGGGCTTGATTTCTCTTTTAAGGAAAGCTTTGATGATTTCAAAGAGTTGGTCGAATTATTTAAAGCATATTGGTGAGATTAGATGACTTGGGATGACTTGGGGATGAATCTAAGGTAGTTAGGGCATAAAAATAGATAGGATGAAAGCTAGAAAAGCAGGTTGATTTATATGTAGAATAAAAGCATCCTAATTACAAAGTTGATTAGGGCAATGACGAGGGTTAATTAATTAATAGGATCAATGTGGATGGGATAGTTGGGCATGTAATATATTAAATGATTAATCAATTAATGTTGCTTGATTAATTAATAAGTATTGGATGGGCATTTGATTAAATAGGGATTATGGATAATATAATAAATGCACACACAGGAGAGGAGAGGATAGATACCAATATAGGTGTCTACAAATTGTTGCACGATACCCAACTCGTTTTTGTTCCCATTCTTAAACCATCTACTTTAACATTTGGTTCCTCTATCAAACAAGATGAAATTAAAATCATTAGTGTTCAATTTAAAAATCTAACAAATGAGATTGTCTCTCTTAAGATACATCAAGCTCAAGCTCCTAAAACTTATTTTAACCCTCCTCGGGGTTACCTGTAATAAATTTTTCCATATCCTAATCAAATATTTCCTCAGAATTATCTTCCAATAAAACCACCAAATGCAAATCCACAACCCCTACCTACCCCTAACTTAAGTAAAGACATTATTCCAGTTCAAAATAACATGGCCAACATTTTAAATGGTGTTATCCTTTTGATTAACCCAATAATCAGTATACATGTGAAGATGGAATGAACTCCTTATGGGAAAAGGATATCATGGTTCAAGATCCATCCTACTCGTAAGAACTAACCACGGATCCTTTAATAAGAAATGTAAATGAGGTTTAAGAGTTTATCCTTGAACCCAACCTCATGATCTTCAAACACAAAGAATCGTGTGCAGTTAATCAAGCCATAAACATCTTAAACAGGACACAACTTCATGTGATGGATCATAAAAGGTCTAAATAGTGGAAAATGGACGTGATATCTCATCCTTCTTTTTCCCAATTTTGCATGACACTTCCAATCATTCCGTAAATGTACACAAAAATTTAGATTCATCTAGTTTTTCACAGGTTACTCAACAACCGCAAAGAAAAAAAACTCCTGGAACATTGGAAATCCTCCTATCAAATAGCTTCTACAGATTGTACGAAGGAACAAAGAACATGTCACCCCCCCATTATATAAATCCATTAGTATTCCTCTTAACGTTGTGGAATAAATGAAGATAACAAATATCAATGTCACAATGTGGGATGTCTTATCTATCCCATCTCAAATAAATTTTTTGCAAGAATCATTAAAGCAAATTCCACCTCTAGACCCCTCCATGCACAAACCAGATGCCACGGTCAACATTTGTCAGCCTAAAGATAAGAAATTTAGTTTAGTTTTCAAACCTCCTCTTTTCTACATGTCTCTCATAGTTGAAAATTGACTTGTTAATAATTGCATGATAGACTCCGATACTAGTACTTTAGTCATTCCAAAGAAAACTACAGACATCTTGGAGATTGAGTACAACCCAAATGCAAAGGGTATTCTACAACTTGATGGATCAATAGTGTAATTCTTGGGTGTAATAAGAGATCTGTAATCAACCATGCATGTTTTTCCAATTTTGACCATAATGCAGGACATTTCTGTGATTGAATTATCATTGTTATTTTCCCTTTTCCTCTCTAGAGATTTCACATCTAAGGTGGGTGGATATATTTCCTCATATTGGTATCATATGTTTCTTAGAATGAGGTATGGGACTAATTTTACTATTAAGGTTAAACCTATTTCAGATTATCATGGAGAATTTAATGATCCTAGTCCTATCAATGCCAATTGCATGATCCAAAAATAAACAAATTATGATCATGAACTATTTGAAACAATGCATTCATAAAATTCAATTTTTGATCTCATGCTAAATGAATAAGCTAAAGAGCAATATGATTTGATCCCTATGACACATTAGTACAAATTGGTCTGGGTATTTATTATAACCATGAGGAAAAATTTAGAACCCCCATGCCACACAAAGAAAAAGATGGTGATGCTTCTGGTTTATGGAAGTTATACTTTCATGGTTCCAGAAATAGAAATGCAGTTGGGGCAGGTGTATTTCCTATCTCCCCAATGGTAAATAAACTCTTCTTTTCCCATGGGTTACAATTTTCATGCTACAGCAATGTGGCAAAGTATGAGGCATTATTCCATGGCTTGGTGATTGTGGAAAAAAAACAAATCAAAGCTTTGCATATTTTTGGGGGACACCAAATTGGTTATCCATCAATTTAGAGTTATATGTGTAGCTAAAAAAAAACTTTTGAGAGCTTATAGGCACCAAGTTTGGGATCTCTTTGAAATTTTTGAAGTTGGCAACCTTCAGGTGGTTCCGCAAAATTAAAATAAGGTGAAATATTGAATGGAAACTATTTTTTCTCATTTATCCCATGTCAAAGAACTTATCCAAAGAAAACAACATGTTAATATGGTTGTAAGAACATTTGTTCTAGATAATCATGTAAATTGGAAATTTTTTGAGAATGATGAGTAGATTGTTTAATTCATTCAAAATGAAGTTAAATTCTCTTCCAAATTACAACCTGCTTTATAAGACATTTGTGGTGATAAGATCATTCAATTGAGAACAAACAATTTACCCAAAGGATTAGTCACCCTTGAAGGAATTTTCAAATCTGATGATGAGATCAAGGGGGAAATAAGAAGCATGTACTTAGGTCAAGAGGATTATAGTCCAATCACCATTGCACAACTAAAAGATATTTTTCTTGAGAAGGTATGTAGTGTTGAGGAAGAACAAGATTTTGTTTCATTATTTCAAAAATATCATGATGTATTCTCATGGAATTATGAGGTTCTACAAGATTTTGACCCTGGTATTGCTCATATTGATCTTGATCTTGCGGCTAAGCTAGTTAGACAAAAACAGAGGCTTGTAAATGCCAAAATTGATCCCCTCATGAGGAATGATTTATATAAACTCATTGAGTAAATAATAATATTTTCTATAAAATAATCATCCTAGTGACAAATTTGGTTATGGTTAGAAAGAAGAATGGAGAAATAAGACTCTATGTGGATTTCAGGGATTTGAACAAGGCTTCATTGAAATATAATCACCCTTTTCCTTACATGTAAGAAATCATTCAAATAGTGGTTAGATCTGAAGGGTTCCCCATGCTTAATTATTATTCAGGCTTCAATCAGATAAAAATTAGATAAGAGGATCAGTACAAAACTATGTTCAAAACCAAATCGGGAACATACGCATATCAAAAAATGCCTTTTGGTTTGTCACATGTGGGTGTCACCTTTCATAAAGTAATGAATATTACTTTTCATAGACTTATTAATCACTCCATACTTTTTATCTAGATTAAATAATATTCATATTAAAGTAGGGATATCAACATACGGATCATTTAGAGAAAGTGTTTGAAAGATGTAAAGAATTTGGAGTATCATTGAACCCCAAGAAGTGCATTTTTACAGTTCCACATAGTAAACTATTGGGTCACGTTGTTGAAAAGGATGAAACTACAATTGACCCAGGAAGAGTCTTTGACATACTATCTCTCTCTCTCTCTCACTTTTCCAACTCACAAAACGTTTATCAAGTCTTTCCTAGGAAAGATCAATTTTTTTAGGAAATTCATTCCTAACTTTGTAGGACTATTCAAGCTTATCACCTTGTTGCTAAGGA
This sequence comes from Taxus chinensis, assembly GCA_019776745.2. Taxonomy (NCBI): domain Eukaryota; kingdom Viridiplantae; phylum Streptophyta; class Pinopsida; order Cupressales; family Taxaceae; genus Taxus; species Taxus chinensis. The sequence goes on from CM034152.1 coordinate 678,707,308, forward strand.
AAGACATTTTTTTAAGTGGACTGGGGAAGGAAAAGAAATCTTTGATAAAACTAAAGCCAAAATATCTCAAGCATCAACACTCGTCAATCAATATTTCACAAAGGATCTTATCCGCTATGTTTATGACATGGATATAATTGTAGTCGCGGTTATTACTCAAAATAACAATGAAGATATGGAGCATTATATGGCTTTCTTTTGCCAAATATTGAAATATTTCAATCTCAAGTACATCCACTTAAAAGAATAGGTTTTCTTCATCTTACATGCTCTCAAGAAATTCAATGCCATATTAGATGTCAATTGCATCAAATTTATATCCTCACATACTAGTGTGAGATATTTCATTATGGGGGCGGAAATTAGTGAAAAGAGATCCACATGGGTAACTAATATCATGGAGTTTGATGTGACCATCAAAGCCACAAAATTGGTGAGGGGAAGATGATTATGTGACCAAATTTCCCTCAACACTCATGAGAATAATGAAGAAGTTTCTTTCTTCATGGAGTAAGAACATGAGAAAATAATAGAGACCTTGCACAACAGAGGCAACCCACAATAAAAAGGATCTCACCAAAGTCGTGAAATTTGGATGAACTATATGGTAACATTTAAAGCAATTGGAATTTTTCCTCTTGATTTCAGTATGAGAAAGAGAATACACTTAAGGTTGCATTAAATTCCTTATGTTTTAATTGATGGAATTCTTTTCAAAATGAATAGTGATGGTTTCTTACAAAGGTACATTAAAAGTGAATAAGTAGATAAAGTATTGACAGAATTCCATGATGGTTCCTTTTATGGGCATTTTTCAACCGAGACCACAAAAATGAAAATCCTTAGATCAAGATACATTTTCCTAGGTTATTTATGGATTCATATCAATGGGTCAAGAAATGTAAGGAATGTTCCTTATTTATAGGCAAAAAAAGGTTGGAAGCCCTTCCCCTTTGTCCTATTCAGTTAGATGAACCCTTATTTCAATGGGTACTTGATTTCATAGGCAAGATAAACCCTCCTTCAAGTGTAGGTCACAAATGGCTCTTCATAGAAATAGATTACTTCATCAGGTGGGTAGAGGCTATACTACTTAAGGAGGCTAATGAATCATTCATCCTTTATTTCTTGGAAGATATTATAACAAGGTTTGGGATTCCTCAAACCATCATTTTCAGATAATGCTAAGCATTTCTAGGATCCAAATTATTTGATTGGGCTCTTAGAAATGGATTTTACTTGAAGACTTCCTCAAATTATTACCCACAAGGTAATCATTTGGTAGGATTAACTAATAATAACCATATCAGAATCATGAAGAGAAATATGTAATTAAATCAAAGACAATGACACACTAAAGTAAAGAATGCTCTTTGGGATTATAGAATCACTCCAAAGAAAGCAATTGGTAATTCCCCATTTTTCCTTATATAGGAAAGAGAAGCTAGGATCCCATTATCACTTGAAATACCTTCATTAGAGATGGCTAAGTATATGGAATTCAAGGGTGTAGATAAAAGAGAAATCATAATAGAAGAGTTGGTTAAACTTGAATAACTCGGGAAGTTTGTCATGGATAAGTTAGAAATGCACCAAATATCTACCAACTAGTGGTTTGACAAGAAATCCAAGCCACAAATTTTCAAGGCAAGAGACTTGGTCCTCAAGTGGGACACAAAAAGAGATAAACCAAGATGTCACTCCAAGTTTGATGCACTTTGGAGTGGGCCATATGTTATCATTTCTTGCAAAGAGGCTAACTCTTTTGAGTTATCCAATCTTGATGGAGAGGTATTGCAAATCCTATTCAATGGGATTTATTTCAAACACTCCCATTAATTTATCCTATTGCATCTTGTAAATACTTTTTTTGTATTATCGAAGGTTCCCTTCTCTTATTATGTTGATCACTGATTAAGTTTATTTTCCTTAATCTTTGTGGTGATCCTTTTGTTTGTAACAATTTCGTTGCACCTATACACCTGAAAATCAACACATGATTTTAGACGCACTCAACTTCCCAATGTCATGACGAGACATTTGAAGTGTGTGATATTGGATGAATAATTGATAGGAAACTAAAGGAATTTCAAGGGCTATGAACTAGTAGCGTGAAATCTTAATAGTTGAGTTTTTCTAAAGGATATCAGTGGCTATGACTGAGTACCGTGAAATCTGTTTCGTTTGATTGTTTGTTTTTATTTGATTTGTAAACTACGTTGAAACTTGGTTTTAAATAAATAATGGAAGTAGATTTATTTTAAATAAAAGACAAATTTGTTTAATATTTTATTCAACTAGATTTATTCCCAATTAATTAAATAAAATGAGATAAATAGTTTATCCTATTTGTTTGAGCAAGAAATGAATTGAAAGAAACTAATTAAACAACTAATATATTTTTGTATTTTCCAGAATTTAAATATAAATAAATAAATAAGATATTCTACAAACACAAGAAATAAATTAAAATAAAATACTACTTCTAATAAAATAAAATAATTTATAGTGAATAATCGGATGTAGCTACACCTTTGTTGTTGGATTGTATAGCACAAGTTATTCTAAAGAGTGTATTTGAAAATCATTAATCTAGATACAGTGAATTTCTTCTGACAAGATTATATCTCAGGTTTCCGAAAAGGTAAAATCTTCTCACAATTAATGTCCTCTTTTTTGTATAAAATTTCCCTGACAAAACAATTCTGGATTGACTAACAGAAATAAAGATAACAATTTCTTCACTTCTTCCTCTAACAAAATCCCCGAGCATATCTACAGGGATAAGCCACGAATAAGTTATCAAGGGAAGATATAAGAAATGTTTTTAAAATAAATACTAGAAATAGAATAAATGCATTCGGGAAGTGATGGAATCTTCCACTTCCACTTCTACAATTTTAACCAAATATTTCTTCTACTACAGTAAATATTTTTAAACAAAACTTCAAAATAATTCAAATACACATCCAAACTGGCTACTATTGGACTGTGATAGCTTCCCAGATGTGGTGTTGTATTATCTTTCCTTAGCTTTGTTTCCTCCTCTAGAAATGATGTCCAGATGATCCTGGGTTGTGTAAATGTTGGTTGGTAACATGGAAGAGAAATGGATGGATTTGTGCAAGAGATGACTAAAATCATATGGTAGGAAAGAATAGGGAAAAGAGATGGTTGTTTGTGTAGTTTCTCTCAAAAATTTAGCAGTATAAATTTACATCCAAATAGTGAAAACTTCAACCCATCATACGGGTAAAATCTTGGAATTTATAAAGAAATCTAGGAAAGAAGAAATCAATTTACATGTGTCAATCAAGAAGTGATAAATCATCCAAAGGAGAGAAAGTCAACATTCTAAACATAGTAAACAAGGAAGAGAATTCCACTATGAAACCAATGAGCCTAAAAATAGACAAAACAAGTGATTAAAGTACTCCTAAAATCCAAACATGCACTCAAAAATGTGTGTTTTGATTTCACGTTGGATGGTGACAAGATCGCCATTGTTGACAGAGTGATGGTTACACAACCACCGCACTGTCAACAACGGCGGTTACATTACCTCTGTGGCAATTATACAGCCGTCACAGACAAAGAAGCTCAAAAATGGGTAGAAAATGGCCTATGGATAAAATTTGAAGTTTTTAACTTAGAAAAGAAGACAAAATGAGTCAATATAAGCACAGAAAAGAGAAGGGGAAAGGATTCGGACTCAATTTTACCCTAGAAAACTTTTTCCTCATCATGGA
>CM034152.1:678711556-678782873 GCA_019776745.2 Taxus chinensis
CTTAGGTTAGCCGTTTCTAAACCCTCCGCAATACATGTCCTTCATACCTATACACTGTAGTTTAATGACATAGAATTGCCGCCATGGTTGCACCCCTCCAAGGTCCCTTTACCTCTTGATCATAGATAGGTTAGTACGTAGGTTAGAATTTAGGATAATAATTATTCTAACTTCAAAGAACATGATACTAACAGGACATTGCACTTAGCCTAGGTTCGGTTACTAATCATTATCATTCCAGTTAGGGTCTACATTCCGTACGCTCAGAAAAGACTACATCATACATTCTGAAAACAGGGTTAGCTCCTGTTCTGCCTTAGGGCTACAGAATTATATGAAACCGAATTATTACCTGGTCCAGATCGGAGACCTCCAGATATAACTTCGATATCGGGAACCCAATTCATTCACATGATCAAACTGCAGTCTTACTCCGGACTAGCTATTCAATGCCTTCTAGACCTTGCAACCGTGCAGGTCTGAATTTTAATTCATCAGAACAAACTTAAGCAATACTTGGACAATTCCCTGATCCAAGGTAGTATTATAGATGGATAACTCATAATTCGTTCTGAGATCAGATTTAACTCAGATACAAAAATGAAAGAAATAAACAGGTACAAATCCATAATCTGACTAGTCAAGATATGCAATCTGACAGAAAAATACAGTACATATCAAGCATGATTTCTTAATCGAGAACCCATCCTTTTACCAGAAAATCACATATAACACTGTATGTCAGGAGGAAGAAGGTAAACAACGTTCAGCCCCCGGTGTTTTACAGGCATCGGTCACTGTGATTCAAAACCAAGATAGCCTTTTCTCTATTGTTTTAACAGGGTAATAAATTTAGTTTGCAATAACTTCATGTTTAGAATTTGGTTAATTGTATTAGCAGGGGAGATGACCAACCTTCGAAAGGAAGTCCAATAATTTTCCTGGGCCTAAGGCAGTTCCATAATTTATTGTCTAATTAGAATTTTTTTCTGGTGGTATTATATCTACTTGTAGTTAGTCCTCCCAGACAAAAAAGAGTTCTTCGCAATCGATTTGATCTCTCTCTACGGTACCGCGGCCACCCCTCAAACATTCAACAGTATTCATCCTAGCCCAACCCTTATATGTTTCTCAGAGAATGAAAGGATAGAAGCAACTCATTCCAAGAATGAAACATTATGTGCCAGAACATTTGGCACGCTTGGTGGGGAACAATTTTGGGTTTCTTTCTTCTGGTTGCTTTCATATAGGGAGCAGACTACAGTTTGTTTCTTGTAAATGTTCACAAATATTTTTTCATTTTGTAAAGAATTTGTCTTGCTTTCCCATCTTGCCTTAGTGACTTTCATCTCTTGCTTCATCGAATATCATTTCGATTTGGGTTTAAAACACGTGCATCACATTCTTGCTTGCGATTTCAATTCTGTAACATAGATTAAGTAACAGGTAATACCGTGGGGGTGAGATCCACGGTAGTGATAAGAAATTAATCTTACTTTCACTGCACAACACATACCAAATCACATCATTAAATAAAACCAGCTCAAAAATCCCCCTTTTACGCAGTATTCTTCTGCCAGATTGAGTAACCTTATAAGCCAAACAAACTTGACATTTCCCCTAAGTTCTGTTTAGGATTGACATCATCTGCGTATAAGGCATAAGCCCACAATAATGAAAACGAATCCTAGGGTAGTCTTCTTGATTTGCTGTGCATCTTGGCCTTGTTTTTAGTTTTGTTTCTCTATCCTTACACTGTTTTAGTGATCACTTCATAATAGTTGGGTAGGCATAATAAGCAGTGTGAACCCCAAATCAGGCAACTTCCTACAGCTTCTTACACCGGTCCTATTATCCGACATCGGTTAAATACCGATGCAGCTACAGTCTGACCGACATCGGTTAATGACCGATATCGGTTACTGTCTTTCTAAGTTCCCAAAACAGCACCTACCAATTCCAACATTTTGTTGTGCTTCCATTCCTGATTAGATTGCATCCCTACTGTGTACTCTTGTACATGGTTGTTAATCCACTCAGAAACAAGCTGCGCCATGGTTTCACATTTACTATTCCATGCCTGGTGAATCACCCCCTTCACATTCTATAGGGAATCCTAAGGAAACCAATGAGGGGGGTTCCAAAATTTCATGTCGGAGATAAGGGAATTTGTGAATTTTGGACCACCCAATCTAGAACGCCTATACAGTACATTTGGACTCATGCCCCTGACCGTACACCGGACGGTCAATCCTTGTGGGCATGCCTATTAGTATAGCAACTCACTTATCTCCTCACCACTGATAACTCCGCCTGCCTTCTTCTCCTTGCCGTCTCCCAACTCAGTGTCTTCATAGGTTCTACGGCATAGATTGGCTTTACTTTTGTTAATCTAGGGGCCCCACGTATCATTCCGCCAACTGCTCCTACCTCGTCTTCTGCAAGACTATCCTTCATAACGTGATCTGCCACATATCCACACGAGATTCCTATCAAGCTCGCCAACCTTTTCATTTCCACACATTATCCGTGGCTTATACACCTATATAGGACCATCCTATTTGGTCACCCAAAATATTGTCCTCAATACCTTATCAACATTAGCCCCCCCATTTTATAGTGGAGACCCTTGGCCCATCCTCACCTTTTATTTTTTTTTTTTTTTTTTTTCTTTTTTTTTTTTTTTTTTTTTTTTTTTTTTTTTTTTTCTTTTTTTTTCTTTTTTTTTTTTTTTTTTAGACAACCGCACCATAATTATAATCCAACCCTGATTCATCAGACCACATGATGGAAAAGATTGCAGAATCTGGAGGCTTTTGTTTCAGGAATTCGTAGCAAAAACCCCCCCCACCATGACATATGAGAAAGTTTTTGGGAGCCTATTCATCCTTCTGTCCCCCTTCATCATATCATCTCAATAGGAATACCAAATTCCACTTGTTTTAATAGTAAGGAGGATCCTCAAAAACACTGCGATAATTAGACATGCTGCATATCTGATTGATCATGGACGATGCTTTACTACCAGCACCTTTCCCATGTTCTTATCAGGTACCCACCTTGGAGTGGTGACAATGCTTTACCCAGCACCAATATTCTCTTTAACCAATTAGCCCAATCTTTCTTGCGCTCATTCTCCATTATATTTCTAAGAAAGTACTATCACCGACATCTATGCCCGTCCAAACAATTGAAGATGAATACTATCGCATTTTGTTGGATGATGGCAGGGTTCATTACCAACTTACTTATGCCTGCTCAGGCGAACTAGAACTCTTTACGTGGGCCATGCGTAAGCACATTTATCCTACCTCTAAATTCAAACTTGCCGCACCTTTGATGAGGCCTTTACTATGGCTCGGAAACTAGAAATTCGAGCCTCCGAGGAGAGAAATTACGGTTGCCGCAACAAAAACCCTAATTTCTGAACCCAAGACTCCACCAACAAACCCCAACACCACAATTCTCACGCATCGACTGCTTCGAAATCAAAGGAGCATCAGCGGTGCTGGTCACTCCCAAGAACCATATAAACACCGACCAAAACACAACCTATAAGTATACGCCAACGCCCATCAATACACTCCCTTGGGAGAAACTTATGGTGTCATATTGGAAAAATTGCTAAAGTAGGAGCTATCACCTTGCATCTGTTAAACTTCACTCCGAGTTTGATTCCACCCGAGCTATACCCTCGTGGATACAAGAAATGACTTCTGTAACTTTCAATTGCGTGAAGGGACACAGTCACAAAAACTGTACGATGTTGAAAAAACATAGTGCAGGAAAGGTTGATGCAGGGGATATAAACCTCGATATCCTAATGCCCCATTGATAACCGAAATTTGAAATCTCAATAAACATTCCCAAACCACTCTTCTAACAGTACATAAACCAAGATATCTAGCGAGGAGAGTGTTCTGAAATCCATGCAGTTTTTGATTACCAACCAAAAGCTCTATGAGAAAATTCTGAACAAGCCTCTTCACCAATGCAGGAATCTTGCACCCTCTTCATCACCATCAAGACAAGATGATCACTTTGCCATTCCTTTACCCATAAAGGAATTAACCAGCCCTGAGTTCTCTTCTTACGAATGAGATCTGCTTACACCACACCCTGCAAGGACTGTGAGCGGATGTTATCTACTATACTATTTCACAAAACATCTCAATCCTACCACTCTTGCTATAAAAGAGAAAGGCCCACCACTATTTCTATCATCCTTGGAAGAGAAACCCCTGAACAACATCACCACATTCTTTAATCATTACAGATCCTCAAAACTGCACTCTTCACCTATAGGTCGTCATAGCCCAATCTTTTCAGCGACCAGTTGACTCTAAAAACCATGATACAGAGACTAATTGACCCCTTTGTATCACACCCACAGTGGACCGAAATTACAACCCCCCTTTCTCCATACAAAAATTTCCTATTCACACGTGAAGATTGGGGATCCTCAGAAGATAACGAGTCCTATGGAACGTTGAGTACACCATGATTACTCAATGCCAGAGACCGATCCAGACACCATCATATACAGCAGTGTTTACAAAAATTCAAAATGCAGCCCTCACCTTCCAACCCCTCATCTCTACTGCATACCTCATCCCCCTCTATTAAACCTAACCAAAACCGCCCTACGTGGGACTTCACCAATACCCAGCCTAACAAACCACTAAAGGTTAGATTTATCCAAAACAAGACATCCATCTACCTAGAGATGGACCCAATCTCTCAAGTCCAACTATACCCTCTGTCACAAATAAAACCCTCACCATCACACCTACCTTCTATATTGGGACCTCACCCTCCACCTTACTTCAATAACATCGTACTCCTGCGTTTCTTTAAAATGACCTGCAACCTTCTTACATCCATATCCTATCACCGATCAACCATACAAACTCCATCATCAAAGGATTTGTTTGTTGTAACTCCTCTTCTCCGTGGTTGTTTCCGATACCATATCATCTGTGGCCTCATCATCTAATAGCTAAACATAAGTTTGCACCAAGAAGCCAGTTAGTTAAATCTAATTATCAAAACCCCTTATCTAAAACACCATCCGTACGAACCAACCATACCCAAACATAACCAAAAAACCCACCCAATTCAATAGCTTCACTTCGTCTGACTTGGACCCCACTTTTTACTGATCCCTCTTCCATCTTCCTGCCCTCTCTCCTCCAGCTATTCCTTGGCTCCTCTTCGCCTTTCGTTATCGCTGGTCCTTTTTTCCTCTACTATCCTTTGTACTTTTTCTGCCTTCTTCCCTCTCGTTCGTCTAACTTCACCCCCTCCCCCCCCTCCCCGCTTAAAGATCTTATGCTAGATCCTTGATATGTTGGTGGAGAAGCGGACCATTTCCCTACCCCCACTTAGACCTTATGATCAATCTAAACCTTGACTAATAGGTTATGATGGAGTCTAAAATTTGCCACTTTACCACCGCACACCAAGACATGATGCAGAGGGATGCAAAGCTTTGAAAGCCAACTTCGTCAGTCACATCTCTCAAGATAGAAAGGTTAAGAAAGGACAACTATAAGGGAGATACCTTTAGTTCAATTCCCTCTCTATACCACCTGTCCCCGCCTCACCAAGATCTATCATTATTACAACCCCACTCTCGAAGACCAGGACTATCCTACCGTTCTTCCTTCCTCTCATGTCACGAGATCAAACATAATTCGTGTTGCTCACTGAGGGCAGAAAAACATGGGAAAGCTAAAAAAAGCACACTGCGGGCCTCTCTTTCTCCATCCAACATCCCGATTTGAACCAACACTAAGTGGTTATTCATGGACTTGCTACCCGTTCTGTGGAGTTGCCCACCGAACCATGATCAAACAGCTTCACCACACCTGAAAAATGGACACTGTATTGATTCATCAGACTCTGAATCTCCTCGACAAGCTCTCGTTGAAATCCTTCAAGGGATAGAGGCTTACGTTCGCTCGGAATGTTTCGGCTCTGGGAATAGAGGTGCCTTTCTCCTTTTCATTCCTTTTTTAGAAATAGATGAGGTTAGGGTTAGGAGGAATACTTTTTGAATTTCGAGATGGTGTGCGCGTACCATAGAGGAAGATCAGGCTGACTGCGGAGGAACTCCTTTTGTCTTGGAAGGACTACCTGCAAATAAGAACACAAGACCACAAGATTTTGATTTTAAACAATAAATGAGGAAACTACCTTGGGCCCAGGAAATATAAAACTTCCTTTCGAAGGTGGTAGTTCCCTGCTAATATGAATTAACACAAAAGACTGACAAAATATCAAAAATTGTTTCGTTAAAACTGGGTAGGGAAAAGGTGGTTTTCTGTTTATGATAGGAACCGATGCCGGTTACTGATACTGATGCGGTATAATAAATGATACCGATGGTTTGGGCTCTTCTTGTAGTTATGGTGTTTTGTAAGGCTGGTTTATGGATGATATTAGGAAGGGAGATTAGAAGCAAAAGAATGACAGTTAGATGCAATGGCCGTGGGTAGGGATTAGAAACGGATTTAGGAGGGAATGAGATTCAAGAAGCATAAGAAATGTTATAACAAGACATGCAAGGACTGTGACTTACTGGTTTTGACACAAGATGCAAGTGACTCCTTTGTTGTAAACACTTCTGGTTTTCTTTACTCGTCTCTGTCTGTCAAGTGAAGATCTGGACTTGTTCCTCGCTTGCAATGCTCTCCGTTGATCCAGAAATCCTTTGACTGATCTCCAAAAGAAAATTCCAATCCGTTGTTTTGGTTTGGGGAGCCCATTACAGGGAACCGATGGTGGTGCGTAACGACGGTGGTCGAGTAGAACCGGCATCGGTACGGAAAAAGTGGCTATTTTTAGTAACATAGCCACTTCCCCTGCTTTCTCCTGAGAGATCAGTTGCGCTTGGTCAAGTGGCTAGAGGTCTTTTATGATTTGGGTGCGATAAGGAGGCATTAGTTATGGATGTGAGTATAGACCAAGCATGGGTCTTAATTAGGTTCGTTTAGGGGTTAGGATAGGTCATGATGAGGGTGCAAGTGCGGTGGCGGGTAAGGTGATGTGTGATTTCTTAATTTACAAAGGTAATTAATAAATAATTGTGTAAAAAGTTTAGGTAATGAGGTTAGGTACGAAATGGGATTGCGGGTCACAAGGGGTCGAAGACATGAATTTGGGTCTACAGTAGCCCTATTGTCGTGTAGCTTGTTCTGTAAAAGCTGCGCGGACAATAATTGAAGTGTTTCTCATGTTAAGGAATAGGTATCCCCCTCAAATCTATCACAGATTGAGTGAACGGGAAATCCGGGATAGGCTGCTAAAGGGTTATGTTGTAGAGAGGATGGTAAGGTGGTGGGGTAGGTCTAAGGAAGCAGACGCATTGTTGAAATGCAATCGTACGACGAGGGTTACATGATTTGAAAAAAACAAGCAAACCAGCAATGTGTAGGCAAAGGTCGATAGTTTATCAAACAAGGGTGATATAATCCTGGTATCCAAGGCATAGGAAGTAGCTCAGGGTATAAAACAGGTGAGGTACAGGAATGTTAGGCATGTTCGGCAGGAACCAAATGTGGTTTGGTGAGATAAACGTAACGGTCTAGGTCTCGGCAAAGTTGGTCGACAGCTCAAGGTCAAAGGACCCTAATCATGCTAAAAACACACACAGGTGAGACTTGATGAAACAAAAGGTACATGATGGATGGATAAATAAAAACGTTGATTGTGGGTATGGTATTGAGTGAATACGGCTTGGGTCAGGCCAAGGGGTTGGGCGGTGGCCCTGGGTCAGTTAGCATTGGGTAGGTTGAGGCCTGGGTCAGGTCAAATTGTTAGGGGAGGCCTTGGGTCGGCGGAATGGGTAGGGTTGAGGCACCTTGGGTCGGGCCGGATAGGTAGGTTAAGGCCTTGGGTAGGGCCTAATGGTTAGGGCGAGGCATGGGTTGGGCCGAAGAGGGTAGGGCGAGGGGCCTTGGGTCAGGCCAAATAGGTAGGTTGAGGCCATTATGTCGGGCAAATACGGTAGGGGAGGCCTTAGGTCGGCCAAATAGGTTAGGGCGAGGCCTGGGTTGGCCAATTGGTAGTTGAGGGCCTAGGGTCGGGCCGCATGGTAGGTTGAGGCCGGGCCTCCCCACCCCCGGGCACATTGGGTGGGACCGAATAGGTAGGGCGAGGCCTTGGGTCGGGCCAAATAGGTTAGGGTGAGGCCTTGGGTAGGCCGATAGGTCGGTTGGGCTTTTTAGGTCGAGCCGAATGGTAGGTGAGGCCGTAGGTCGGTTGGACAAGTGAACAAATGTTGTGCAGCAAAGGTGGATAGAGGCATATTGGTGAAAAAAGGAGGGCAGGAGTAAATAAGGCAAAGAATGGGGTGAAAGTTGGGTAGTGAACCGATGTCGATTCGGCATGGACTGATATCGGTTAAGGGACCGATAACGGTTGTCCCCTCTTGAGGCTCCGTGGTTGTTTCCCTGATACCATACAGATCTCTGTGGCCCTCCAGCCTTCTCATCTAACTAGCTAACATAATTTTTCCCCAAAGAAGCCACGTTTCTTTAAATCTATTTAACTCAACACATCAAAACAAAACCCCTTATCTAAAACACAAACCATCCTTACGAACCAACCATACCCAAACATCACCAAAACCCCCCAATCAAATCACTAAGCTTCAATCTTCCTCTGACTTTGACCCCGCTAAAGGTTCTTATGCAATATCCTTGATCTGTTGGGGGATAATGCCGACCATTTCCCACCCCCACTTAGACCTTATGATCCATCAAACTTGACTTATAAGGTTATGATGATCTAAATTTGGCACTTACCACCGCACATCCAGACCTATGCAGAGGGATGCAAGCGTTTGAAAGCCATACTTCGTCAGTCCACCTCTCTCAGATAGAAAGGTTAAGAAATACAATTATGAGGAGATCCCTTTAGCTTCAATTTCCTCTCCTATAACCACACCTGTCCCCCCCCCCGCCTACACAAGATCTATCTTTATTACAACTAACCCCCACCTCCTCGAAGACCATGACTTATCCCTACCGTTCTTCCTCCTCTCCTGTTTCACGAGATCACATAATTAGTGTCTACTCGAGGGCAGAAAAACATGGGAAAGCTAAAAAAAGCACACCTGCGGCACCTCTCTTTCTCCATCCACCATCCGATATTGCCCACCACCTAAAAGTGGTTATCATGGACTTTTTATGCCTACCCCGTTTCTCCCCCGTTTTGATGGCGTTGCCCACCGAACCATGATCAAACTCTTCACCAATCACCTGTAAACATGAACTGTACAAATGAGCTCATTCAGACCTCTGAATCTCATCGACAAGCTCTCGTTGAAATCCTTCAAGGGATAAGGTCTTAACGTTTCGCTCGAATGTTTCGGCTTCTGGTAATAGAGTTTCTTATCCTTTCATCCTTTTAGAAATAGATGAGGTTAGGGTTAGGAGGAATACTTTTTGAATTTCGAGATGGTGTGCGCGTCCCATAGATAAAAGATCAGGGGCTGACTGCGGAGAACTCCTTTTTGTCTTGGACGGACTACCTGCAATACAACACAAGACCACAAATTTTTGATTAAACAATAATGAGGAACTACCTAACCCTTGGGGGGAGCCCAGTGAAATAACAACTTCCTTTGAAGGTGGTCCAGTTCCCCTGCTAATATAATTAACACAAAAGACTGTCAAAATAATCAATTAAATTGTTTCGTTAAACTGTGTAGCAAGGGAAAGGCTGGGTTTTCTGTTTTTTGAGATAGAACCGTATGCCTGTTACTGATAACTGATGCCCGGTTACTAATAATGATACCGATCGGTTCCTGGAATCTTCTTGGTAGCCTATGGTGTTTTTGTAGGCTTGTTATGGATGATTTAGGGGAAGGGATGATTAAACAACAAGAATGACAGTTAGATGCAATGGCAAGTTGGCTAAGGGATTCAGAAACGGATTTGGGAGGACTGAGATTCAAGAAGCTAAGAAATGTTATAAACAAGGACATGCAAGAGTGACTTACTGGTTTTTGACCAAGATGCAAGTTTTTGAATCTCCTTGGTTTTGTAAACACTTCTGGTTTCTTTACTCGTCTCTGCTCTGTCAATTGAAGATTGGACTCCGTTCCATGCGCTTTCAATTCTCTCCTTGATCCAGAAATCCTTTGACTGATTCGCCAAAATGAAATTCCAATCCGTTGTTTTTGGTTTGGGTATCCCATTTACAAGGGAAAGCCGATGGTGGTTCTAACCGACGGTTTGGGGGTTGGTCCGAGTAGGAACCGGGCATCGGTAAGGACAAAGTAGGCGATTTTTAGTAAAAAGCCCCCGTCCTGCTTTTCTCCTGAGAGATCATTGGGGCCTTGGGGTCAACACGTGGCTAGAAGGTCTGCTTTGGTGCGAGTAAGGAGGGCAATTATTATAGGAGGTGATCTAAGACCAGTCATGGGTCTTAATTAGGTTAGTTTAGGGTTTAGGGCATCATGATGAGGTGGCAAAGGGAGGTGGCTGGTAAGGTGATTTGGGATTTTATTAATTACAAGGTAATTATAATAATTGGTGTACAGTTTTAGGTATGCGGTTATACGAAATGGATGCGGGTCACAAGGGGTCCGTAAGACCATGATTTGTGTCTACATTAGCCTTATTGTCGTGTCTCTGTTTCTTGGTTTAAATCTGCGGCGGACAATAATATGAGTGTTTCTCATGTTTAAGATATAGTAATCCCCCTCAAATCTTCACAGATTGAGTGAACGGGAACATCAGGGATAAGGCCTGATAAAGGGTATATGTATGTAGAGAGGAGTGGTAGGTGGTGTGGTCGGTCTAAGGAAGCAGACGCATTTTTGAAAATGCAATAGTACGACGAGGGTACATGATTTTGACAAGCAACCAGCAATGTGTAGGCAAAGGTCGATAGTTTATCCAAACAAGGGTGATATAATCCTTATCCCAAGGCAATCGGAAGTAGCTCCAGGGTATATCACAGGTGAGTTATCGGAATGTTTAGAGGCATGTTCGGCAGTCCAAATGGTTGGTTTGGTGGAGATAAACGTCACGGTCTAAGGTCTAGCAAAGTGGTCGACAGATCAATCAAGGACTCCTAATCCTTCAAAACACAACAGGTGACTTGATTGAACAAAAGGTACATGAGGGATGGATAAAAATAAAAACGGTGATTTGGGTATGGTATTGAGTGATCGGCCTTGGGTCAGGCCAAGTGGTGGGCGGTGGCCCTTGGTCAATGTTAGATGGTAGGTTGAGGCCTTGGGTCAGGTCCATGTTAGGGGCGAGGGCCCTTTGGGTTGGCTGATGGGTAGGTTGAGGCCTTGGGTCGGGCCGATAGGTAGGTTATGCCTTGGGGTCGGCCTAATGGTTAGGGCGATCCTTGGGTTGGAGCCGAAATAGGTAGTCAGCGAGCCTTGTGGTCAGGCCAAATAGGTAGGTTGAGGGCCATATGTCGGGCCAAATAAGTAAGGGGGAGGCCTTAGGTCGGGCCAAATAGGTTAGGGCGAGGCCTTGGGTTGGGCCCATTGGTATGTTGAGGCCTTAGGTCGGCCGCCGAATGGTAGGTTGAGGCCTTGGGTTGGGCCGAATAGGTAGGGCGAGGCTTGGGTCGGGCCAAATAGGTAGGGTGAGGCCTTGGGTCAGGCCGAAATAGGTAGGTTGAGGCCTTAGGTCGAGCCGAATGGTAGGTTGAGGCCGTAGGTCAGGTTGGACAAGTGAACAAATGTTGTGCAGCAAAGGTGGATAGAGGCGATATGGTGAAAAAGAGGCAAGGAGTAAATAAGGGCAAAGAATGGGGTGAAAGTTGGGTAGTGAACCGATGTCGATTCTGCATGACTGATATCGGTTTTAAGGGACCGATACCGGTTCCTTAGGGCAAAATGAAACTGATATCGGTGATGAAAGGTGAAAAACCTATAAAAAGAAAAATACGGCTTGTCATTGTCACTTTGTTATTTGCAATCCAAATCGACTTGTCTGACATGGAGACTTGGGATTAGAGGCTGGATTGAGTGAGGTGAAGCTATTGTATTGGCAGAGAGAGTTGATAGTGGGCCCGATTAAGGAGGAGGCAGTAGTTGATTGGCCGGGTGAGTGTGAGCGGATTCCTATAGATCACGTGCGGTGACAATTTGGATTTGTGTAGGATATACCCCTGGCTTATAGACCATATATGAGGATCGATGCCGAGGCAGCATTTCTCACCTCCCCCGGCCAACACCACCTCCAAAAGGGCCTGAAGAGGTAGCAGCCGATCGCAGGGTAATGGATGCGGGAACGACATGGCCTATAGATTATGGTGGGTAGCAGAACTGCGAGGTGTACGTGAGCGCCCTGACATATCGGTGATTACAGCAGAGAGGATCGTCTGGCAGCGTTTGGTTCAGCAGCTCCAAATGCAGGTGAATGAGACAAGAGGATTGTTAGTGGTTGCGGAGTCACGGGCGGGGAGACTAGAGGCTGGAGTCCTCCATGCGAGAGGGCGTATTCATATGTTACAGGAGGAGATTGACAGATCAGTGGACGGTACCAATAGCCGTGGTACCTTTGAGGACAGAGAGGCCCGGCGAGAGGGGGTCGACGATCACGATCATCACCTAGTTCGGGATGAGGCGTGAGGGTCTGAGTAAATGTTAGCAAGGTATAAGAATAAATAAGGATGCTGACCTGCGTGTCGATGATAGAGAAGATGTATTTGTTTAACATCTAAATAAACTGAATATGTATGTTGATTTGAGTTACGATAATAATAAGATTGTTTGTGTTTTGATTTTCGGTGTTTTTGAAAAAGGATAAAGAGGACTGTGATTAAATAGAATACACAAAAATATTTATATTCACCACACAGGATAGGTTATGGTAGGGGATGGTCGAGCTAACCTTGGGAGACCCCATGTCTCCGAAGTGCTGCCTACATAGCCCATTGCACAAAGCAAGGAGGGGCCTCAGACCGATGTAGTTCTCCCTTAGGATCAGGGAGAGGCGAATTCAAGCAATTGGGTACGGTTTAGGTAATTGGTTGGTTGGTAAAAATATTAAGATTAGTAAAGGTAAGGTGGATGGTGTTGGTAATGAATTGGTGATGTTGTAAAAGGTATAAGGGAAAGTGAAAGTTAGCCTACCCAAGTAGTAGGGAATCGTGTCCCTGATTAAGGTCAACACACAATCCTAGATGTGAGGCAAAGCAGAAAGAGTGCTCCGTAGGTGAAAAGAGCTAAACAAACCACACAACGTAGAACGAGCTTGGAGCCCTAGGTACCGTGCATAGACGAGAAGTCAATAGGTGAAAAGAGTTGTGTGATCACAACCTATCAGGTGTATGTTACGTCCCTTGAGTTGAAACAAATGGTGAGGTGAGGTGGATGATATAGCTGAGGTACAGAGAACTCATTACAAAGTGAGTGTTCTGACAAAAGAGAACCTACCCTAAATAGACAAGTCCATGACTCAAAAGTTCTTCTGAATGAGGTTTTTATTTTATTGAATATAGACTGATCGATGCGGGAACTCTACCAGGGATATTGATTGTTTTATTCTTGAGGTCTTCACGAAGCTGATCAATGCGAGAAGCTTCTGATAAATCCTAACTGTGTATAGTTGTCCTTCGAGGGAGCAGTCTATTTATAGTACCAGATATGATTGTAATGCATAGCTGTCCTTCGGGGGAGCAGTCTATATATAATAGCAGCAATAGTTTGGCATATAGCTGTCCTTCAAGGGAGTAGTCTATATTTAATTTAGATGACTAGATGTTCATTTGGCGTGAAGCATCTAGTTTAGTAGGAAGTTTGACTCAAGAAAATCCCATAAGAATACGGCTTATTTTAATACTTTGAAGTCATGGACTAGACTAAAAAGGGGAAGGCATCATCAAGGGGAGGTGAGGATCAAACTATGTGAGCTTGATTGTTATTATGAGGTGTAGGAAACAGAGTGTATGTAGTGGTAAGTGAGCTCAAGGGATGAGCGGCAGGTAGATAAGAAGTGATATAACACTAATTTCAACAGTAGAATGGTCGAAGATGCAAGGCATTAAGGGGTTCAGGCTCAGGTTTACCATTAAGCGAAGCTAAACGACAAGTACCAGATCCATAGGTATGAGTGATTATATAAGGCCCAATCCAATTGGGAGAAAATTTTCCACGTTGCTCTTTTCTAGTTTGGTTACATGTTGATTCTCTTTGAGAACAAGATCACCAACCTAAAGGTACGCTCATGAAGTCACTTATCATAAGCACGTTTAATGCATTTTTGATAGATTTGAAGGTGATCAAGAGCTGTAAGACGGCGTTCGTCAAGAAGCTCCAATTGGGCTAACCGCTCTTGGCGGAAAGCATCGTTGGTGAGAATATCCTGAAGAGATATTCTAAGGGAGGGTATTTGTATTTCGAGAGGTAAAACAGCCTCGGGTACCGTATACCAAAGAAAAAGGTGTGGCATTAGTAGAGGTATGAATGCTAGTACGATAAGCCCAAAGGGCAAAGGGAATGTGATCGTGCCAATTTCTTCCGGATTCATTGACAACTTTCATGAGGATTTGGTTAGTGTTTTATTAGAGGACTCGGCTTGCCCATTGGCTTGTGGATAGTAAGGTGATGAGAAACTAAGTTTGATACCAAAGTTGTCACAAAGGTCTTGCAACAACTTTTTTTTGAAAGATTTTCCATTATCTGTTATTAGGCGATGAGGAACACCAAAATGACAGATAAAGTGGTGGTTAATGAACTCGACAATTTTTTCTTTTTTGATTAAAATGAGTGGAATAGCCTCCACCCATTTTGTGTAATATTCGGTCGCTTGTGATTATCCAACGGTGACGTTGTGAAGAGGTTGGGTGAATCTCACCAATAAGGTCTAAACCCCATTGTGAGAAGGGCCAAAGATCTCGAGTGATCTGGAGCGGGTGGCTAGGAGTATGTTGAAGGTTGGCATGTTGCTGACACATAACACAACGCTTAACATATTCGTAGCAGTCGTTATTGAGAGTAGGCCAATAATAACCAAGGTGAAGGATTCGTTTGGCCACGGCAAGGCCGCTAAAATGTCCACCACAAATACCGTCATGGACCTGTTGGATGGTATGAGTGGCCTCTGTGCCAGTTAGGACAGCGAAGGAGGATGCCATCAAAGCCACATTTATAGAGGAGTCCCCCCATGACAACATAACGCGAAACACTTTTAAGAAAAGCACGTTTGCCGTTACTAGTAAGGTCAGGTGGGAGGACAGAGATTGTATAGGTAGTCGTGAAATTGGTGGGTACCAGGTATCCTGTGAATTAGTAGACACAGTATTTATCATACAAACTACCGGGGTTGAATAGGATGGGGCAAAAAGTTGTTGGACCACGACGAATAATTCAGAGTCAGTTGGCGCGGCGGGAATTTGCGATGCCAAGCAAGCCATAGTATCCGCAAATTTGTTAGTGGAGCGGGGAATGGTTTGTATAGAATAGTGGGGTAAATAAGGCTAGAAGTGAATCCACGTAGTGTTTGTATTTTTGAAGTTCCTCGTTTTTGCATTGGTAGACACCCATAACTTGATTGACTACCAATTGAGAGTCACCAAAAATGTTGATAGATTTGATACCTAAGTGTAACGTAACTTGGAGACCCAGAACAAGGGCCTCGTATTCCGCTGTATTATTAGTGCAAGGGAAATCAAGTCGGAATGAAAGAGGCATAGGTTCAGCGTTGAGAGGAATGAGAACAACGCCGGCTCCTCCGCCGCGCTGGCATTTAGATCCATCGAAGAAGAGGGTCATTGGGTACGACTCCTCCGTGAGGGAAAGAGTAGCGATGAATTTGTCGGGAAATGTGAAATTGGTAAATTGTTCCCCAGGTAAAGGAGCTTCCGTAAGTTGGTTTGCGATGGTTTGTCCTTTGATTGATTTCTGGTGGACAAACTCAAGGTAGAGGTCTGCAAGAAGCATGAGCCATCTAGCAATGCGTTGGTTTAGATGAGGTTTGGCATACATGTAATGGATGGGGTCTGTATTGGTGATGACGAAAGTCTTGTGATTTAGAAGGTAGTGTCGGAGTTTGGTGGCCACGAATGATAGGGCAAGGCACAATTTTTCTACATGTGTGTACCTAGTCTCATAGTCCACCAAAGTACGACTTATATAATAAATGGCTTGTTCGTGATTCTCAGAGTCACGATGTGCAAGCATGGCTCCTACAGTGTGGTCGGTGGTGGAAAGGTAAAGGTAGAAAGGGTGGTCGTCTTGGGGTGGGATAAGCACGGGTGGATGCAAGAGATAGGATTTGAGAGCTTCGAAGGCTTGGTGACATTCTTCACTCCATTGGAATGCAATATCCTTTTTAAGGAGGTGATGGAAAGGTTGACACTGATCTGAGAGTTGGGAGATGAAACGTCGGATAGATTGAAGCTTACCTTGTAAACTATGCAATTGTTTGAGATTTTTGGGTGGGGGCATTTCTAGGATAGCTTTGACTTTAGATGGATCGAACTCAATGCCATGCAAAGAGACGATAAAGCCAAGAAGTTTTCCCGAAAGAACACCAAAGACACATTTCTTCGGTTGAAGGCAGACAGAATATTGTAACAGGCGATCAAAAATAATGGTTAAAACATCGAGATGTTCACTACAATGTTTAGACTTGCCGAGAAGATCGTCGACATAGTCTTCAAGGATAGTGTGCATAATGTCATGAAAAATGTAGGTCATAGCCCGCTGATAGGTAGCACCAGCATTCTTAAGGCCAAATGGCATGACACGATAACAGAAGGTTCCCCAAGGAGTTATGAAGGCAGTTTTGTGTTGATCGGCAGGGGCAACCAAAATTTGGTTGTATCCTGAAAAGCCATCCATGAGAGAGAGCATCTCATGACCTGCAGTTAGATCAACAAGTTGGTCAATGCTAGGTAAGGGGAAGTCATCCTTAGGGCAAGCGAGGTTAAGATCCTAGAAATCTGTGCATATCCGAAGTCCCCCTGTCACTTTAGTGACAGGTACGATGTTAGAAATCCATTGAGGATAGTCAATAGGAAAGATGAAGGAAACAAAAAGGAGTCGTTGGAGCTCCTCTTTGACCAAGAGAGCAATGCGTGGATGCATTTTTCTCAATTTCTGTTTGACTGGTTTGGAATCGGGGTTTAGGGTGATGTTATGGATGGCGATGGTAGGATCAATTCCTGGCATGTCAGCGTAAGACCATGCGAAAGCTTGGTTGCGAGCACGGAGAAAGGTAGTAAAGGCGGCTTGTTCTGATGTGTTAAGGGATTGTCCAATCTTCACAATGTGAGGATCCTCCTCCGTGTGGATATTGATTTCTATGGTAGATTCGTTCAGCATAGTTTGGGTTTCAGATGGTAAGGCTCATTGAATATAAGAATCATCCGCGCCAAGGTAAGTGAGGATGGAGTCGTCATCCTGGCATTCAACAACATTAATCAAAGGCGAATCCTCTTCGATCATGTCTGGATAAAGAAGGGGAAAAGAAGATGGGTCGTCATTATCGCGTTGATAAGTGAGAGGACCTATGAAGATAGCATTTATGAAAAAAAAAAGTTAGGAGGGATGGATTCAGGGTCTATAGATTCTGCGGGTGATGATGGCAAAGTGGGTGATGATGGTTTGGTAGGGGCGACGTCTTCTTCTTCCAGGATACAGCTGACAGGAGGTGTCTCCTGTGTAGGTGTTTCAGGAAAACCGAGACCACTGCGATCATTGTGTTTACGGGTAGTCACGGGAATGAGTGTATGTTGGCCTTGTTCGTAAAGACCAAAACTAAAGCCTTTCCAAGCACAACGAGTCAAGAAGGTGAGGGCGAAATGACGATTTGTCAAGTATTGAAAATCAGATTGGAAAGGAACCACACCAAGAGGAGGTTCAGGGGTAATGGAGGATGCGTCAACACCCCCGTACGTTAGGTTAGTGCGGCAATGGGGTGGTCCGTAAGAGATTATCTCCCCCACGCGACGGTCGTAGGTGGGATGTGCATGTAATTATCCGTACTCCTGCGGGGTAGGGAAAGAACTAACGTTATATAGGCAGTACTCCCCCAGCGTAATGCACTGAAAAACATCTACTAAGGGGTCGGAGGTTGGAATGTTAGCTGCGGGAAGGGAAGTGGTTTTTGCGATGGTGGTTTCATCAATTGAAGGTGTAGGCGCGGTTGAGGTGGATGGTTGAGGTACATTTGAGGAGGATGGTTGGGTTGAATGTATGGGTGTCTTATTGGTATAAGCACATCATTAGGGCGGTCTAACATATTGCAGGTTTTAAAGGGGGGAGGGTCAGCTTTTACGGTGTAGACTTCCCCTCGTACTCAAATTTTATGCATCTATGTAATGTTGAGGGAAACGCATCCCATGGCTTGGATCCAAGGACGACCCAGCAATATATTATATTGGAACTCTCCCCCTCCAAGACATAGAAGAGTTCGGGTAAAGTACGTGGTCCTACGCGAATGTTGAGGATCACGGTGCCTAAGGTAGAAGTAATAGCGTCATTGAATGACCGCAACATGATGGGGTTGGCACACATGCAACTAGAAGGGATGTTCATCTGTTGGAAGGCTTTTGAAGAGATGATGTTTAGGCTAGCACCCCCGTCAATCATAACCCGACGTACTCGAATATCCCGGACGTAAGCGGAGATGAAAAGGGCAGGGTCAGGGTCTTCTGTACCAAAGTCGACAATTTCATCTTCAAAGAAACTGACTGCAGCAGCTTGTTGTACAGAGACAGAAGTGGTTGGGGCAGTGGGTTGTTTGGTGAGAGAAGCAACGTGATTGGGTGTTAGAATGGAGGTGACAGGCAGGGTTTCATTAGGTAAAACCTCTATCCCTTGAAGGATCTCAACGAGAGCTTGTCGATGAGATTCAGAAGTCTGAATGAGATCATACAGTGTCATTTTTACGGGTGATTGGTGAAGCTGTTTAATCATATTTTGGTGGGCAATGCCATTAGAGACGGGATAGGCGGGTCCATGAATGACCACTTTAGTTGGTGGTGCAATCGGGATGTTTGGCGGAGAAAGAGATGTCGTAGGTGTGTTTTCTTTTGCTTTCCCATTGTTTTTCTGCCCTCGAGTAGCGACACTAATCATATTAATCTCGTATACCTGAGATGAGGAAGATGGTTGGGATAACTCATGGTCTTCAAGAGGTGGGGTTTGTAATAATGATAGATCTTGGTGAGGCGGGGGACAGATGGTATAGGAGAGGGAATGGAAACTAAAGGTCTCTCCCTTCGTAAGTTGTCTTTCTTAATCTTTCTATCCGGGAGAGGTGACTGACGAAGGATGGTTTTTAGAGCTTTGCATCCCTCCACATCATGTCCTGGTGTGCGGTGATAAGCACAGATTTTAGACTCATCGTAACCCATAGGTCGGGGTTTAGACGGGTCATAAGGTCTAAGTGGAGGTAGGGAAATGGTCGCATTCTCCACCAACATAGCAAGGATTTTGGCGTAAGATCCTTTGAGTGGGTCAAAATCGGAAGAGGATGAGGGTATTGGTTGTGCGGGTTTTGGTAATGTTTGGGCATGATTGGTTCGTGGTGGTTTAGTCGAGGAGTGTTGATACATGGTTTTTACTAAACGTGATTTCTTTAGCGCAGAAGCTATGTTGGATGATGAGGCCGCAGATGATGTGGTATCAGAAAACAACCACGGGGAAATAGGAGTGACTGAAAACAAATCTTTTGATGATGGAATTTGTTTAGGGTTGATAGGTGGACAGGATACGCGGAGTGACGGTGTTGCTATACCCTGGAATTTCTGTATAGGTGCGGAAGGCGTAGGTTGTTTTGAAGAAAACGCAGGAGGTATGATATATTGATGTAAGGTAGAGGGATGGGGTCCCAATATGGAAGGTAGGTATGACGATGATGGTTTTGATTGTGATAGGGGCACGGATTGAGTTTGTCTCCTAGGTGGCGGAGCGGATTTATTTTTGGATAGGTCGAGTCGCTTAGGCGGGTGCGTTAGACTGGGCATTGGTGAGGTCCCAAGCATAGGGGAAGATCTGGTTAAGTTGATAGAAGTGGACGGGGCATTTGGTAGAGGTGAGGGGGGTGAAGGTGAGAACAGGGGCATTTTAAGCTTCTATAAGCACTTCGGGTATATGGTGGAGACATCAGGATCAGTCATTTGCATTTGAGTAGAAAAAGGGGTACTTAAACGTTCCCATAGGGCCTGTCTATCTTCTGTGGAATGACAGTCTCCTGGTGTGATTTGTAATTTTTGTACGGAAGAAAGGTGGGTTGTAATTCCAGTCCACTGCGGGTGTGACACAGGAGGTAGATGAGGCATTGTATCAATAGATGTTAAGAGGTCAACCGGTCGTTGAAAAGATTTAGGCGATGAGGGACTAATAGGTAGGAGGGCGTGTTCGAGGGGATCTGTCACGTTTAAAGAATGTGGTGATGTTAGTGTAAGAGATTTCTCGTCTAAGGATGTCAAAAGGAGTGGCGAGCCTTCCTCTTGTGTAGCAAGAGTGGTAGAAGGGGACGTTTGGGAAATAGATAAATTAGATAGCATCCGCTCACAGTCTTGTAGGGATGTGGTGTAAGAAGACTCGTCGATGAGAAGAGAAGTCCGGGCAGTTAACTCTTCTATGGGTAAAGGAATGATTTCACTTTGGCTTGATGGTGGTGAAGGAGGTTCAAACTCCTGTGTTGGTGGAGAGGCTTGATTTAAAATTTTTTCAATAGAGGCTTTTGGCTGAGAATCGAAGACTGCATGGATCTCATGAACACTCTCCTCGGCTAAGATATCTTGGTTCACGTTACTATTGGACGAGTGATTCGGGAATGGCTTGTTGAAAATTTTCAGATTTCGGTTAGCAGGGGCGTTAGGATTATCGAGGGTTATATCCCCTGCGTCAACCATTTCCTGCACTATGTTTTTCAACATCTTGCAGTTTTCATGACTATGTCCTTTTACGCAGTGAAAGTTACAAAAGTCATTTTCTTTGTACCAGGAAGGTATTGCGCGGGTGGAGTCAAACCCAGAGTGAGGTTTAACAGGGGGCAAGGTGATAGCCCCAGCTTTGAGCAATTTCTCCAGGATGACGCCATAAGTTTCTCCCAAGGGAGTGTAATTGGTGGGCTCGGATTTGTACTTATAAGTGGTTTTCAACGGAGTATTGGACGGTGTTTGAGATTTGACCGTTAGCATGGACAGCTCCTTTTGATTTAGAAGAAGTGGACGCGTGAGGAGTGGTGGTGATTGGCTTGTTGGTAGAATCAGGAGTTCGGAAATTGGGGTTTTTGTTAGGCAACCACAATTTCTCTTCTTCTAAGGCTCGAATTTCAAGTTTCCGAGCCATGGTAAAGGCCTCGTCGAATGTGCAGAAAGTTTGAATTTGGAGGGTAGGGGAGATGTGCTTAGCGCAGGCCCGCGTAAATAGTTCGATGAGTTCGGTTTGAGGCAAGGCATACGTAAGTTGGTTGATAAGGCCCCGCCATCATCCAACGAAATCTGCGATAGATTCGTCTTCAAATTGTCGGATGGCATAGAGGTCAGTGATAGATACTTTCTTGGCAATGTTAGTGGAGAAATGATCCAAGAAAGATTGGGCTAGTTGGTTAAAAGAGAAGATCGAGTGCTGGGTTAAAGCACTGTACCACTCCAAGGCGGGGTCCTGATAAGGACATGGGGAAGGTGCGGAAGTAACAAGGCGTTATCATGGGCAATCAAATAACAAGCATGTCTAAATGATCGCAAGTGTTGTTGAGGATCCTCTTTACTGTTAAAACGGGTAAACTTTGGCAACTCCCATTGAGGAGGATATGAATGAAGGGGGACAGAAGGGTGAATGGGCTCCCGACAAACTTACTCGTATGTCAAGGCGCTACAACTTCCTGAAACGGAAGCCTCCAGGTTTTGCATTTTGTCCATCATTTGTTTGATGAAATCTGTGGTTGGATGAGATGATGGTGCCACAGAATAGGGATGTCCCATATAAGGTGTTGAGGTTACTGGATACGTGTATGGGAATGAAAAGGTAGGCAGAGCTTGAGAAGGAAAGCTCGTGTGAATAGGTGGCAGAGAGTAAGTCATGAATGGAGTGGTCTGAAAGAGAGATGAGATAGGGGCAGTTGGTGGTAACGATACGTGGGGTCCAAGGTTAACCAAAGGAAAGCTAATCGGGGTCGTATGAACCTCTGAAGCTGTCGAATTGGGAGACGGGGCTAGAGATGCAGGAAGTAAGGCAGTGTTATCAGGAGGAGTGGGAGCTAAATGAGCAGCTATACTAATAGGCATGCCAATAAGGAGCTGACCATCAGGCGTACGGTTGGGGGCATGAGACAAATAGTATTGTACAGCGCTGGGATTAGCATCCAGAAATTTGGCAAAGTCCTTATCTCCTACAGGAATTTGGGGGATCTCACTGGTGTCCGTAGGGTTCCCTATAGAATGTGAAGGGGGTGATTCAGGCAAAGACACAGAGCAGGCATGTGAAACCATGGCGGCGGCTTGCTTCCGAGTGATGACAACCATAGACAAGAACACACAGGAAAGTTTCAATCTATCAAGAACAAAAACAACCTCAGAATGATGAATTTGGCAAGTTGCTAGTTTGTCAGGGGCTGATGAAGACAGTAACCGATATCGGTTTAGTAACCGGTGTCGGTCACAGAGCAAACGACGTCGGTCCCTTAACCGATGCCGGTGTCAAAAGTCTAGGATAATAAGATATAAAAGGCTGCTAATTTGATTTTTAGCAACGTTGAGTATATTTATCAACTTATTGATCACAGAAGACAAAGTTATGACAGAGAAAACAGAATTTGAAAACAAGCAAGAGGCACACGCAAATCTAGAGACTAATCCTAGGGTTAATTTTAGTTATCGTGGGCATATGCCTTTAGACGTAAGATGATGTCAGAATCCTAAACAACAAGACCTAGGGGAAATGTCAAGTTTGTTTTGGCTTATAAGGTTACCTCAATCGGGCGGAGGAATACCACGGAAAAGGGGGGATGTTTGAGCTGTTGTGTTTAATTGTGAAGTGATTCGGTATGTGTTGTGCAGTGAACTAAGGTTAATTTCCTGTCAATACCATGGATATCACCCCCATGTGTACGACCTGTTACTTAATCTATGTTCACTAGAATTGAAGAACAACAAGCAGGAATGCAATGCACGTGTTTTAAAACCCAAATCAAAAATTATATTCGATGAAGCAAGAGAGATGACTTTCACTAATGCGAAACTAGGAAAGCAAGACAAATTCTTTACGAAATATATAACAAAAGTAGCAACAACAAATATGCTTCCTAAAATGAAAATAAGCAAGAGAAAGAAACCCAAAATGGGTCCCACCGGGCGTGCCAAAATGTTTCACTCGGAATGTTTCGGCTTCTGGGAATAGAGTTGCTTCTATCCTTTCATTCCTTTTAGAAACAGATGAGGTTAGGGTTAGGAGGAATACCTGTTGAATGTCGAGATGGTGTGCGCGTACCATAGAGAAAGATCAGGCTGACTGCGAAGAACTCCTTTTTGTCTTGGAAGGACTACCTGCAAATAAGAACACAAGACCACAAGATTTTGACTAAACAATAAATGAGGAAACTACCTTGGGCCCAGGAAATATAAAACTTCCTTTCGAAGGTGGTCAGTTCCCCTGCTAATATGAATTAACACAAAAGACTGCAAAATATCAATTAAATTGTTTCGTTAAACTGGGTAGGGGAAAGTACGGTTTTCTAGTTTTGATGACAGGAACCGATGCCGGTTACTGATAACCGATGCCAGTTACTAATAACCGATACCGGTAGGTTCTAGGATCTTCTTGGTAGCTATGGTGTTTTGTAAGGCTAGTTTATGGATGATATTAGGAAATGGGATGATTAGAAGAAAAAGAATGACAGTTAGATGCAATGGCACGTTGGGTAGTGGATTCAGAAATGGATTTAGGAGGACTGAGATTTAAGAAGCATAAGAAATGTTATAACAAAGGACATGCAAGATGTGACTTACTGGTTTTGACCAAGATGCAAGTTGATCTCCTTGGTTGTAAACACTTCTAGTTTCTTTACTCGTCTCTGCTCTGTCAAGTGAAGATCTGGACTCTGTTCCTCACTCGCAATGCTCTCTGTTGATCCAGAAATCCTTTGACTGATCTCCAAAATGAAATTCCGATCCGTTGTTTTGGTTTGGGGAGCCCATTTACAGGGAACCGATGGCGGTTGCGTAACCGACGGCGGTCGAGTAGGAACCGGCATTGGTAAGGAAAAAGTAGGCTATTTTTAGTAAAATAGCCCACCTTCCCTGCTTTTCTCCCGAGAGATCAGTTGCGGGCTTGGTCAAGTGGCTAGAAGGTACGCTTTGGGTGCGAGTAAGGAGGCATTAGTTATGGATGTGAGTCTAGACCAAGTCATGGGTCTTAATTAGGTTAGTTTAGGGTTAGGGCTAGGTCATGATGAGGTGGCAAAGTGAGGTGGCAGGTAAGGTGATGTGGATTTATCAATTACAAGGTAATTAATAAATAATTGTGTAAAGTTTAGGTAATGAGGTTAGGTTGCAAAATGGGATGCGGGTCACAAGGGGTCGTAAGACACGAATTTGGTGTCTACACTTACCTAACAAAACCTTTCCCGTTACCTCCATCTTAACACCCAACCACGTTGCTTCTCTCACCAAACAATCTATCACTTCCATCCCTGTACAAGAAACAACTGCTATCAGTTTCTCCGAAGATGAAATTGTTGACTTTGGTGTAGAAGATCCTGACCCCACTCTTTTCATCTCAACTTACATCCGGGACATCCAGGTGCATCATGTTATGATTGACGGGGGTGCTAGCCTAAACAACATCTCTTCCAAAGCCTTCTAACAAATGAATATCCCCTCTAGCTGCATGTGTGCCAACCCCACCATGCTGCATTCATTCAACGATGCTATTACTTCTACCTTAGGCACTGTGATCCTTAACATTTGTGTAGGGCCACGTACCTTACCCGAACTCTTCTATGTCCTTGAGGGTGAATTCCAATACAACATGTTGTTAGGCCGCCCTTGGATCTGGGCTATGGGATGCATTCCCTCCACCTTACATAGATGCATAAAATTCGAGTATGAGGGGAAATCCTACACCGTAAAAGCTGATCCTCCCCCTTTAAAACCTTGTAATATGTTATATCACCCTAATGATGTGCTTCTACCAGTCAAGACACCCATTCATCCAACCCAACCATCCACTTCAACCACACCTCAACCATCCACCTCAACTGCACCTACACCTTCAACCAATGAAACCGCCGTCGCAAATACTGCTTCCTTTCCCGCGGACAATATCCCAACCTCAGATCCCTTAGTCGATGTTTTTCAATGCCTTACGTTGGGGGAGTATCACCTATATAACATTAGCATGTTCCATACCCCACAGGAGTACAGACAGTTACATGCGCATCCTACCTATGACCGTTGTGTGGGGGAAGTAATCTCCTACGGACCACCTAATTACCGCACCAACCTAACGTATGGGGGTGTCGATACATCCTCTGTCACCCCTGAACCTCCCCTTGGTGTGGTCCCCTTCCAATCTGATTTTCAATATCTAACTAATCGTCGTTTCGCTCTCACCTTCCTGACGCGCTGTGTTTGGAAGGGCTTCGGTTTCGGTCTTTATGAACAAGGCTGACATACGATCTTTCCCATTACTACACGAAAACAAAAAGATCATCGTGGTCTTGGATTCTCTGAACCACCTACATTGAAAACATCACATATCCACTATATCCAGGAAGGTGACGAATTCACCCCTTCTGAACCATCATCACCCATTTTGCCATCGTCACCCATAGAGTCGATAGACCCTGAATCTATCCCTCCTAACTTTTTTTTTTCATAAACGCTATCTTCCTGGGTCCTCTCACTTATCAACACGATAATGAAGACCCATCTTCTCTTCCCCTTCTGTATCCAGGCATGATCGAAGAGGACTCACCTTCAATTAATGTTGTTGAGTGCCAAGATGACGACTCCATCCTCACTTACCTTGGTGCGGATGACTCTTATATTCAATGTGCCTTGCCATCTGATACTCAAACCATGTCGAATGAGTCGACTATAGAAATCAACATCCACACCAAGGATGATCCTCACATTTTGAAGATCGGACAATCTCTTACTACATCAGAACAAACTGCATTCATTACCTTCCTCCATCCCTGCAACCAAGCTTTTCGCTTGGTCCTACGCTGACATCCAGGAATTGATCCCTGACATTGCTGTCCAGAACATTACCTAAAAGATGATGCCAAACCAGGTTAAACAGAAATTGAGGAAAAATGCATCCCCATGCATTTCACCTCGTGGTCAAAGAAGAGCTTTCAACGACTCCTTTCTGTGTGCCTTCAATGCTTACCTATTTGACTACCTCAATTGATCCTAAAGCGTACCTTTAATAAAACAACGGGGGGACTTCGGATATGTACAGATTTTCAGGACCTTAACCTCACTTGCCCAAAGGATGAATTCCCCCTCCCAAGTATTGATCACTTGTTGATTCTCACACTGCAGGCCATGAGATGCTTTCTCTCATGGATGGCTCTCAGGATACAATCAAATTGTGGTAGTCCCCGGCCGATCAACATAAAACTCTGCCTTCATAACTCCTTGGGGGAACCTTCTGTTATCGTGTAATGCCATTTGGCCTTAGGAATGCTGGTGTGACCTATCAGCGGGCTATGAATTACATTTTTCATGACATTATGCACACTATCCTTGAGGATTATGTTGATGATCTTCTTGGCAAATCTAAACATCGCAGTGAACATCTTGATGTTTTAACCATTTATTTTCGATCACCTGTAACAATATTTGTGTTCGTCTTCAAACCAAAGAAATTGTCTTTTTTTTCTTTTTTTCTTTCCTTTCAAAGAAAAAATCCTTGGTTTGAGCGTCTCTTTGCGTGGCATTGAGGTCGATCCCAGCTAAAAGTGAAAGCTATCCTGAAATGCCCCCCCACTAACCTCAAATAATTGCGTATTTTCAAGGGTAAACTCCATTCTAAATCCGGCAATTTCACCTCTCAACCTCTCTAAATAAATAAAAATAAAAACAAAGATAGGATAATACGATAAAGAAAACTCAAATAAGAATAATAAAATACAGGAAGGAGAGAAGCTGAGTAGGGGGAGGGCGGGATGGGAGAATATGGGAAGGGTGCGTGAAGGAAAAGAAAAGGAACGAGAAAAAATAAACAAAAACGGGACAATGTCACCTTATCCATCATCTCCTTAAAAGGACATAACCCTTTCAATGGATCGAATAGTGCCACCAAGCCTTTGAGGCTCTTAACGCCTTATCTCTCTTGCATCCAAATCTGTGCTTATCCCCCTCAGGACGATCGCCCTTCTAACCTTTACCTTTCTACACCGACATGCTGTAGGAGCCATGCTCACACATCGGACTCCGAGCTTGGAGACAAGCCGTTTATTACTAATCGACTCTCAGGGATTAACGAGACTAGTATACACTGTAGAAAATTTGGTGGCCTAGCACTATCATTTTCGTAGCCACAAACTCCAAACTACTCTTGAATTATAGAATTCTTGTCATCACCAATGCGAACCCCATTCATTAATATACGCCAAACCACATCTAAACCAAGTATTCACCCGATGGATATGCTCCTGCCGACCGCCGACCCTTGAATTGTACACCAGAAATCAATAAAAGACAAACTATTCATACACCAACTCCACGAAGAGCCGCTTTACTTTGGGAAACAATTTACCAATTTTATTTCCCGACTAACTCAGCGCCACTCTTCATCTTAGTAGTGATCATATCCAATGACCCTCTTCTCGATTGCTCCAAATTCCATCGCGGCGGAGGAGCCCGGTGTTTGTTCTCATTCCTCTTGATGCGAGCCTATGCCTCTTTTATTTCCGTCGAATTTCCCCTACACTAATAATACAGCTGAATACGAGTCTCCTTGTTTTGGGTCTCTAGGTTTGCGTTAACACTTAGGTGTCAAGTCTATTAACATTTTTGTACTCCCAACTGGTATTCCAATCAATTTTATTATATGGTGTTTACCAATGTACAAATGATGAACGTCAAAGTACAAAAACATTACGTGGATTCCTTTTGACCTTATTTTACTCATTATTTATCCAAACCATCCCCGCTCCACTAACAATTTTGCGGATACTATTGCTTTCCTTACCTCGAAAATTCCTACCATCACCCAACTGACTCTGACATATTCACTTTGGGTCCACCAACTCTATGCCCAATCTTACTCAAACCCTCAACTCGGATGTTTGTAAAAAAAAAATTGAAAAAAAAAAAAAATAATAATGAGTCTGCTAATTTCGCAGGATATAGTATGCACCATTTCACGACTTCCTGGGAATCCTTACAACCTCTGTTTTCTCCCGACCTGACGCTTACTAGTAACGGGAAACTATATTTCTTAAAATGTTTTCTCGTTAATTCTCATGGGGGGGACTCCCTATAAACATGGTTTGAATTGGCATCCTCCTCCAATGTCCTAACCGGTGGCAAGGTCACCTATACCATCTAACAAGTCCACGATGGTATTTTGTGGTGGACATTTTTAAGTGGCCTTGCCATGGCCACACGGATCCTTCACCTAGGATATTATTGCCTACTCTGAAGAACTACTTGCTACGCCATATTTTAAGCTTTTTTTATGTGTCCCAACAACATGCCAACCTGCAACATACTCCTAGCCATCCGCACAACAAAGGTCGCCGAGAGCTTTGGCCTTTCTCACAATGGGTTTAAACCTTATTGTGAGATTCACCCACCCCTCTTCAACGTCACTGTTGGATAAATCACCGCAACCTAATATTTACACTAATGGGTGGAAGCCATTCCACTCATTTCAACCAAAAAAAAAAAATCGTCGAATTTCCTTAACATCCCTTATCTGTCCATTTGTGGTGTTCCTCATCAACACCTGATAACCGATAATGGAAAATCTTTTTAAAATAAGTTGTTACAAGACCTTTGTGCCAACTTTGGTAGCAAACTTGCTTCGTCATCACCTTACTACCACTAAGCAATGGTCAAGCCGCCTCTTCTAATAACACTTCTCACCAAAATCCTCATGAAATTGTTACGATTCTGGAAGCATTGGCCTGATCACATCCCTCCCCTTTTCCCTTTTGGGGCTTATCAGACAGCATTCGTACCTCCACTAATGGGCCCCACCATTTTATTTGGTAGATGGTACTGAGGCTGCTTACCTCTCGAAATACAAATACCCTCCTAGCATACTCTTTTGGATATTCCTCACCATGATGAAATTCCGCCAAGGAGCGGTACCCCAATTGGAGCTTCTGATGACGTTGTCTTACGCGCGTGACCACCTTCAAATTTTCAAAAGCACATCAGCGTGCTTATGATAAGCGACTTCATGAACATACCTTTAAGGTTGTGATGCTTTTCCTCAAAAGAGAATCAACATGTAACCACCAACTCGAAAGAGAAAAACCGTGGCAGATTACTCCAAATTGATTGGGCCTTACATTTCCACCTCACACTTATGGATTCAGGACTTATCCTTTAGCTTTTTCCGCGTTTAATGGTAAAAACCTGAGCCTGCCCCCCTAATGGCCTTGCCATCTCCGATCATTCTACTATGGATTTAGTGTTATCACTTCTTTCTACCTTGCGCTCGTCCTTGAGCTCATTTAACCACCCACCTCTACACTTTGTTTCCATGCAATCTCTTAAATAAAACAAGCTCACATGGTTTTGGTCATACCCCCCTTAAAGAGTGCCTTCCCTTTTGAAGTCTAGTCATACTTAAAATATCAAAATAACACGTGCTCAATTATAACGCTTATTGGATATTCTTGAGTCAAACTTCCTACCAAACTAGTCTTCATGCCAACCAGACATCCGAGACCTTCCTAAAGTTATAATACATAGACTGCTCCCATCGAAGGACAACATTGCAAAGCCACTTCTTCTACTTATAAATAGGACTGCTCCCCGAGGACTGCTATACCAAAAACCACATCTGCTACGATAAATAGACTCTCCTTGGAAGGAAAGCTAATCAAAGTCACCGTTATTAAAGCTTTTCTCGCATTGATCATCTGCTGAAGGCTCAAGAACCATAAATGCATATCCCCTCGGACTTCCCGCATCGATCAGTCTATATGGCCAAAAAAGTAAAAGCAGTATTCCAAAGCACTTTTGATCTGAACTTATATTTAGGTTTTGTTCTCTGTTAGGTCAGCATAATTACCTTATAACAAGTTCTCTGGCCCTGCTCTACCTACAGCCATCCCTCATCCCTCACTTCACTCACCATTGTCAAAACAACAAACTCAATGACGTGATGTATATCTGATATATTGGTGATTATACGACTCTTTTCACCTACACCGACTTCTTCTTGCCTCTGCAAGGCACCTAGGGATTCAGCTCATCCTACATTAATAAGTGGTTTGTTTAGCTCTTCTCAACTACGTGACAACTTTTTTCCTTCCCTTTTACTTGAATCTAGGATTGTGTGTTGACCTTAATCAGGACACGATTCCCTACTACTTGGGTAAGATAACTTTCGTTT
Source organism: Taxus chinensis (assembly GCA_019776745.2). Lineage (NCBI taxonomy): Eukaryota > Viridiplantae > Streptophyta > Pinopsida > Cupressales > Taxaceae > Taxus > Taxus chinensis. The sequence continues at coordinate 678,742,083 of CM034152.1, forward strand.
CACCTATACCTATACCAACATCGCCATCCCTTACCACCACCAAAACGGTACCCTAGCATATCAACTTGTTGATCTCACTGCAGCAATGGAGGATTTCTTCTCATGGATGCTTCTCAGGATACAATCAAATTTTGGTAGCCCCGGCCGATCAACATAAAACTGCCTTCATAACTCCTTGGGGAACCTTCTGTTATCGTGTAATGCCATTTGGCCTTAAGAATGCTGGTGTGACCTATCAGCGGGCTATGAATTACATTTTTCATGACATTATGCACACTATCCTTGAGGATTATGTTGATGATCTTCTTGGCAAATCTAAACATCGCAGTGAACATCTTGATGTTTTAACCATTATTTTCGATCACCTGTAACAATATTGTGTTCGTCTTCAACCAAAGAAATGTGTCTTTTCTTTCCTTTCAAGAAAAATCCTTGGTTTTATCGTCTCTTTGCGTGGCATTGAGGTCGATCCAGCTAAAGTGAAAGCCTTATCCTAGAAATGCCCACCTACTAAACGCCTCAAATATTGCGTTATTTTCAAGGTAAACTCCAATCTATCCGGCATTTCATCTCTCAACTCTCATATCAATGTCAACCTTTCCATCATCTCCTTAAAAAGGACATTACCTTTCAATGGAGCGAAGAGTGCCACCAAGCCTTTGAGGCTCTTAAAGCCTATCTCTTGCATCCATCTGTGCTTATCCCACCTCAGGACGATCGCCCTTATACCTTTACCTTTCTACCAACCGATCATGCTGTAGGAGCCATGCTCACACATCGTGACTCCGAGCTTGAGAACAAGCCGTTTATTACATAAGTCGTACTCTCATGGATTACGAGACTAGGTATACACATGTAGAAAAGTTGTGCCTAGCACTATCATTCGTAGCCACCAAACTCCAACACTACCTCTTGAATTATAAGAATTTTGTCATCACCAATGCGAACCCCATTCATTATATATACGCCAAACCACATCTAAACCAACGTATCACCCAATGGGATATGCTCCTTGCCGACCTCGACCTTGAATTTGTACACCAGAAATCAATAAAAGGACAAACTATTGCAGACCAACTCACGAAAGCCGCTTTACTTGGGAAACAATTTACCAATTTTAATTTCCCCGACGAACTCATCGCCACTCTTTCACTTAGTGAGGAGTCATATCCAATGACCCTCTTCTTCGATGGCTCCAAATGCCAGCGCGGCGGAGGAGCCGGTGTTGTTCTCATTCCTCTTGATGCTGAGCCTATGCCTCTTTCATTCCGGCTGAATTTCCCCTACACTAATAATACAGCTGAATACGAGGCCCTTGTTTTGGGTCTCTAGGTTGCGTTACACTTAGGTGTCAAGTCTATTAACATTTTTGGTGACTCCCAACTGGTAGTCAATCAAGTTATGGGTGTTTACCAATGTAAAAATGAGGAACTTCAAAAGTACAAACATTACGTGGATTCACTTTTGACCTTATTTACTCATTATTCTATCCAAACCATTCCCCGCTCCACTAACAAATTTGCGGATACTATGGCTTTCTTAGCCTCGAAAATTCCTACCTCACCAACTGACTCTGACATATTCATCTTGGTCCAACAACTCTATGCCCCATCTTACTCAACTCCGGATGTTTGTATGATAAATAATGTGTCTGCTAATTCGCAGGATACCTAGTATCACCAATTTCACGACTTCCTTACAACCTCTGTTCTCCCACCTGACCTTACTAGTAACGGGAAACATGATTTTCTTAAAAGTGTTTCTCGTTATGTCGTCATGGGGGGACTCCTCTATAAACATGGCTTTGATGGCATCCTCCTCCAATGTCTAACCGGTGCAGAGGTCACCTATACCATCTAACAAGTCCACGATGGTATTTGTGGTGGACATTTTAGTGGCCTTGCCATGGCCAAACGGATCCTTCACCTAGGATATTATTGGCCTACTCTTAATAACGACTGCTACGCATATGTTAAGCATTGTTTTATGTGTCAACAACATGCCAACCTGCAACATACTCCTAGCCATCCGCTACAGGTCGCACGAGATCTTTGGCCTTTCTCACAATGGGGTTTAGACCTTATTGGTGAGATTCACCCACCCTCTTCGCAATGTCACCATTAGATAATCACAACAACCAAATATTACACTAAATGGGTGGAAGCCATTCCACTCATTTCAACCAAAAAAGAAAAAATCGTCGAATTCATTAACCATCACATTATCTGTCATTTTGGTGTTCCTCATCACCTGATAACAGATAATGGAAAATCTTTTAAAAATAAGTTGTTACAAGACCTTTGTGACAACTTTGGTATCAAACTTAGCTTCTCATCACCTTACTATCCACAAGCAAATGGTCAAGCCGAATCTTCTAATAAAACTCTCACCAAAATCCTCATGAAAGGTGTTAACAATTCTGGAAGCAATTGGCCTGATCACATCCCCTTTTCCCTTTGGGCTTATCAGACTAGCATTCGTACCTCCACTAATGCCACCCCCATTTTATTTGGTATATGGTACTGAGGCTGTCTTACCTCTCGAAATACAAATACCCTCCCTAAGAATATCTCTTTAGGATATTCTCACCAATGATGATTTCCGCCAAGAGCGGTTAGCCCAATTGGAGCTTCTTGATGAGCGTTGTCTTACAGCTCTTGACCACCTTCAAATTTATCAAAAGCACATCAAGCGTGCGTTATGATAAGCGACTTCATGAACATTACCTTTAAGGTTGGTGATCTTGTCCTCAAAGAGAATCAACATGTAACCAAACTAGAAAAGAGAAAACGTGGCAGATTTGCTCCAAATTGGATTGGGCCTTACATTATCACTCACACTTATGGATCAGGGACTTATCATTTAGCTTCGCTTAATGGTAAACCTGAGCCTGAACCCCTTAATGCCTTGCATCTCCGATCATTCTACTATTGAATTTAGTGTTACATCACTTCTTATCTACCTTGCGCTCGTCCCTTGAGCTCATTTACCACCTCATACACTTTGTTTCATGCATCTTAAAATAAAATCAAGCTCACATGGTTTGGTCATAACCTCCCCTTAAAGATGCCTTCCCCCTTTTTAGTCTAGTCCATGACTTAAAATATCAAAATAACACGTTCTCAATTATACGCTTATGGGATATTCTTGAGTCAAACTTCCTACAAAACTAGATGCTTCATGCCAAACAAGACATCTAGACCTCTAAAGTTATACATAGACTGCTCCCTCGAAGGACAACTATGTGCAAAGCCACTTCTACTATTATAAATAGACTGCTCCCCCCGAAGGACTGCTATACACAAAAACCACATCTGCTACTATAAATAGACTGCTCCCTTGAAGGAAAGCTATACAAAGTCAGCCTTTATTAGAAGCTTCTCGCATTGATCAGCTTCATGAAGAGCTCAAGAACAATAAAATGCATATCCCATCTACGGACTTCCCGCATCGATCAGTCTATATCCAAAAAAGTAAAAAGCAGTATTCCAAAGCACTTTTGAGTCATGAACTTGTCTATTTAGGTTTTGTTCTCTTTAGTCAGCATAATAACCTTATAACAAGTTCTCTGTGCCCTAGCTCTACCAGCCACCTCACTTCACCATTTGTCAAAACAACAAAACTCAAGGGACGTGATGTATATCTGATATATTGTGATTATACGACTCTTTTCACCTACCGACTTCTTGCCTATGCAAGGCACCTAGGGATTCAAGCTCATCCTACATTAATAAGTGGTTTGTTTAGCTCTTCTCAACTACGGGACACTTTTTCCTCTTTTACTTGAATCTAGGATTGTGTGTTGACCTTAATCAGGACACGATTCCCTACTACTTGGGTAAGATAACTTTCGTTTCACCTATACCTATACCAACATCGCCAATCCCTTACCAACACCAACAATGTTACCCTAGCAATATCAATATTTTTACCAGCCAACAAATTACCTAACTATAACCAAGTTGCCTAAATTCACCTCTCCCTAGTCCTAAGGGAGAACTACATCGGTCTACAGGCCCCTCCTTGCTTTGTGCAATGGGATATGTAGGCAGCACTTAGGAGACATGGGGTCTCCCAATTTTAGCTCGACCATCCCCTACCATAACCTATCATGTGTTGTAAATATAAATATTTTTGTGTATTTCTATTTGATAACATTCATCTTTATCCTTTTTCAAAACAAAAACATTCAAAACACAACCATTCTTATTATTATCAGCACTCAAATCAACATACATATTTAGTTTTATTTAGATGTTAAACAAATACATCTTCTCTATCATCGACGTGCAGGTCAGCATCCTTATTTATTCTTATACTCCTATGAAATTCACTTAGACCCTTGCGCCTCCTCCCAAATTAGGTGGTGATCATGATCGTCGACGCCACTCACTTGGCCTCTCCATCCTCAAAGGTGCCACTACTATTGGTTCCTCCCACTGATCCGTCAACATCTCCTGTAACATACGAATACGTCCTCTCATGTGGTAGAATCTCGCCTCTAGTCTCTCCACTCGTGACTCTGCAACTGCTAACAAATCCCGTTGTCTCATTCACCCACGTTTGGAGCTGATGAACTAAACCCTATAGACAATCTCTCTCCGCTGTAATTGCAGCTATGTCAGGATGATCAGCCCTCTCATGTGAACCTCACAGCTCTGTTACCCACCATAATCTATAAGCCTCTGTCGCTCCCCCGCATCCATTACCCTGCGATGCTGCTATCTCTTCTAGCCCTTCTGGAGGTGTCGGCCAGGGGCGGTGAGAATAATGCCTTGGCATCGATCCTCATGTATGGTCTATAAGCCATGGGTATATCCTGAACAAATCTAAATTGTCACCGCACGCGATCTAGAGGAATCCTCTCGTACTCACAACGGGCTTGTGCCCTATGATCCACCTCAATCGCTCTACACCCCTCAACTCCTCAGCTATGTTCTCTATCACCATATAGTTCCCGTAAGGCCTCCAACAAATATCCGCAATCGTCACCATCTCCCATACCTGCCTATAATACTCGATGTCATCTATCACGGCCTAGGATCTCACCTCTTGTTTTGTCTAGACCCATCGTCTGAATCCCAACCTCTGCACTCCTGTCTCTCTTTCCTGGATTGGTCGGCCTATTGGTCACACACACACAATGTGCTCATAGTCCCAACAATGTAATAAGTATGCACAATCCAGTGTTGTCCTGTGATTTCACTTGCAGGTCCATAAACCCCTGTATAACTCTGCCAGATATGCGGGGTGCCCATGCGAAATTCACGCTCCTTTCTATCATTTCCCAAATAACACACATCAATGCTTTTGGAAATCTTCCCCCATCCGCCCTTGGTAATGCATAATACCCCATCGCTATCATTAATACCACTGCCAACCTTGTTTCCTTACGGTGTGTTGCATACATCGTACCATAAGTGAATGTCAAACCTCGTTGTGTCAAATCTCGTGCAGCTGAACCAAATAATGTTGTTATCGCTCCCCGCGCCGCGCTAGGCAACGCCTGATACACTGGTCTTCCTGTAATTGGGAGCCTCAAAATTCTAAACACATCTTCCATCATCACTGTCATCTCCCCTGTTGGCAGATAGAAGGTATTCTTTTCCGGATTCCATCTCTCAATCAATGCCTGCAACATAGCATGATTGCGTGTGATTCGTGAATAATAGCGAATTCCACTTAACCCCACACAGTTTATCAATACCCATTCAGCTGGTGTTACATCCACTCGGATTCGTGACAACAAAGCTGGCACACTATCATTCATCCTCAACCCTACCTCCACCTGCATACATCAAAACGACACACAACCATTCAATAAATCAAATCCCCAAGTGTTTTTTCTCACATTCTTGAAATTCCTACAGTAACCGGTATCGGTTATAGATAACCGATACTAGTTTACTAACCGATACTGGTCAATGTCAATCCTATACAGCCTGCTTAAAAACATCCCATACGATAATTATTTTGCTCGTTTACTCCTCTCTATACCTATAAACATACGTGAAACACCCTGTTTACCTACCCCATAACACTCACTCTATCCCAAACCCTTGCCTATCACCTTTTCTTTCTCATCTCTACCCTCTTACCTTCTCTCATCCTATTCATCAAAACATGCAAGAATTAAAATACAACCAAACAGTTTACCTCTTGGGATGCAGCAGCTTGGGGTGGAACCTGTCTTCCCTCTCGTCCCTGCCTGCTAGATGCTTCTCCTCGTTCAGCCATGTTCACCACCCTCTTCAAATATAACTTACCTTTCTGCCTTTTTAATCTCAGCCCACACTCACTTTACCTGTCTCTTTCCTCCTTATCACTCAATTCTTTCATGCAATTACCTGTATCAGTCATCAAACAGCGTCGCATTCGCGTATTTAACTTGTTGCAGGACTCTAAAAATAAGAACTTAAGTTGCCGCCCAAGATTTTTCTATTTTTAGAAAAGCTTGTTTTGGCATAACCAGTATCGGTTACCTAACCGATATCGGTCCTTAATCTACTGACGTCGGTTAACTAACCGATATCAGTCACATGTCTCCTTTTGCTTAAACCTGGGCCTTTTCTTTATTTTTTGTAAAATTTTGTGGCCGCCCGCCTCTTTTTCCAGCATAACTACACCATTATCACTATTTGTCATCAGAATCACATCAACACATATATATATCATCACAATTTCATAAACATCATCTATCTACATTAAAACAACCATCGACAAAATACATACGACATTTTAATATATACATCAAACACATCAGTATACACACCATTTGGGTCAAAATCATCATCTATATATATCAATGTTTAAATATACAACTTCTCCTGCATGGGGGCCTCTGTGATCTCAAAATAATACAAAGCCGGCACGCAGGCCGCTATCACTGTCAAAATCTCGACTCAGCTCGCAGGATGGTCTCTCATGTCAAAAATATACTTAGCTCACAGGTCGGTATCAACTATACAACCTGTACTCAGCTCGCAGGCCGGTATATGCAACAAAAATGAATAAATAAATCATATGTAGGCACACAAGTCTCTATATACATGACCGGTTCGCAGACCGGTGTCTATATCTAATATCCAAAAAACCATCTCCACTCCAGGGATGTCTCAAGCTCTCCCCACCACCCTCAGCCCCTCTCCCTACTGGTCCCTGTGCTGGCTCTCGCCTCCTCCCTGTCACCGACCCACTGGCTGTGACTGCGCCCCCATTGGGATCTCTGGCTTTGAGAGGTCTCAGCTTGTGTGCGCCACATATGGCTGATAGTCAGCCCCCTCGGGTACCATCAAGGACGTCCTGATAATACCGGGCCTCCGCTCTCACCTCCATATAGCGGGCCCGTGCCACCATGGCTACTGGGGCTGGTCCCCCGACTACTAATAATAATGGCCCCTAACCTGCTGACACACCCTGTGCCTGTACCTGTGGCGGTGCCTATGCCTGCGGTGGGACCGGTGCCTGTGGTGGTGCCTGTGCCTGCCTACCTATGCATGGGCTAACTGCCCCTGTAGTACCCCGATCTGTGCCTGTGTAGCAGCAAGCTGCCCCTTGTAATAACTGCACCTGTCCTACAAGTTGGTCCCTCTCCGCTATAACCGCCGCCAAATCTGGCTGTGCGGGCTGTGCTCTCCTGGCTGCTCTCTGCCCTGCCCACCAAACCAAAAAGGCCCCTGTCACTCCGGCATCATCCACTGTATCATCCACCGGCCTCTCTACTACCCAATCTGGGTCAACAGGCTGCGGTGCAGGTAGTGGGGCCTCTACATCATCCCTCCGGTACTGTGGGAAGGGAGGTGGCTCATCCTGTCGCAACCCCAATTACCGTCGTACCCTCTCTAGGGGTATCCGCTCATACTCTCCGGGCCTTTGTCCAGCTATCCAGAAAGTATACTGGATCCAGTGCATCTGTGCTCGGGCTCCTCCTCGGGGCTGATGGCCTCTGTAGGGCCTCCATATAATGTCTAGTGTGGTCAAACCCTCTAGCATATGATGGTAGTAGGCCACATCCCGTCCTGCGAGCACCACTCGTGGCTGGCCCACGACCCCCAACCACCTCTGAAAGCCATATCTGTATACAATCTGTGGCCCTGGCTACTGGGAAAGCCCTACTGGTCATATACATATGATGTGCTCATATGCCCAGCAGTGTAACAAAAATGTCGAGCAATCCCAAATCACCTCATCCGCCGATAACCCCACAGCTCTCTATATAGCTGCACTAGATATACTGGTGCCCAGGCATAGCACGTATGCTCCTCTACCATCTCATGTAGCACTCCCATCAAAGCCCGTGGGAAGCGGCCTCCCTCATGAGTCCGAGAGGGCGAAGCATGTGATACCTATCATCATCAACACGGCAAGCCATGTCTCATGTCTGTGTGCGCGATACATGTCGCCATAGGCAATGCTCGTGCTGTGATAGGTCAATAAGGCGGCTGCATCCCCAAATACCTGAAGAATGCTATCCATCACCGTCTCCGCATCTACCTGGAACACTACCTCCCCTACGATCGGCAGTCTCAGGATGCGATACACATCCTCCAGGGTAATCATCATCTCTCTAGTAGGGAGATGGAAAACATTGGTTGTCGGATCCCATCTCTCGATGAGGGAAACCATAAGGCTGTGGTCCCTATCCATAGCCCTATACCGCTGGACTCCGCCGAGTCCCACCTCTCGTATAATGGCCCACTGCGCTGCGGACACATGTGGCCGCATCCGTCTCAATAGCGGGGGCATCTGATCCTGCATCGTAAGCTGCTGACATGTTCCTGCAAAAACAACCCACTTCATTAGACCTACCCTTTACAAAAATAACTACCTTAACCCTCTATACCCCCTTTTACCCACCCAACCACACCCCGAATCTATAACACACATCTAACCTTACCCTACATATCCCCTTTACCACCAACCAACCAACCAACCACCCCGATAGACTCTAGCCATCTACCTATACCCCCGCCACTTTAACACCTCCTACTTCATACCCAACACCTAATCTATCCTAACCAAACCAACCGCACAACCACCCCATTTCCCCCCCACCCCAATCACCTTTCCTATCAACTCTACCCCCTCCCTCTTCACCCCCAAACAACAAACAAAACAAAAACAACAACAAACAAAAAAAAACAACAAAACAAAAAAACAAAAACACACAACACAACAACAAACAAAAACACACAACATAAAACAACAAACAACAAAACAACAAACACAAACAAAACACAAACAACAACAAAACAAAACAAAACAAACCTAACTAATGACCGGTACCGGTCACCCTTGACCACCACCGGTCCCCTCCCTAGAACATCCTATGCACCGGCGCCGGTCGACATACGACCGACACCGGTCTACCCAAAATCTAATTTGTGCCAAATATTTGGTGACCGATGCCGGTCGCCTAGTGACTGACATCGGTCACTGTCCAGGTCCAAAGCCAAACCTGACGTGGCCCCCAAAAACATCTTTTTGCCTATTTCTACCCTTTTACCCACTGGAAAACCCTACAACCCTACCCACCCTACCATTTTAACCTAACTAACCTACCTACCCACTCCATTTTACAATTACTTCAATTTATTCATTATTTTATTGAAAATTTGGATTCCTACCCAAAAACCACATCTCGCTTACAATCATTAAATTCACATAATTAGAGGTTTAGAGCCTACTGGTACGACTACACGTCATCGTGGTGGGATAGGTGGCAGTGGTCCAGCTGGTCTAGCACCTCCTGCTCCTCCTGGCTATGCCATGGCTCCAAATCTCCTCAGCTGGGTCCTCCACCAATCAAATTCTACCTCCTACTCGCTGGGGTCTACCAATCACTCACTCCTCCACTCAACTACTGCCAACTCAGCATACAAACTCAACAAAATCAATTTTAAACCCAGACAAGCCGTATTGGTTATCAAATTGACAATGTGACAATGACAGGCCGTATTTTTCTTTTTATAGGTTTTTTACCTATAACCGATATCGGTTATATTGTGCCCTAAAACACCGGTATCGGTCATCTAACCGATACCGGTCATAGCTAACCGATATCGGTTTAATCCCTAATTTACCACAATTTTTGCCCTTATTCACCAATCTCCCTTTCTCACCACATCGTCTATACCCTCCTTTGCTAAATAGCCTTTTTTGACTTCATTGGCCCAATTCACGGCCGCAATCAACCAACCAGGCCCACCCAAAGCCACAACCAACCATTTGGCCTGACCCAAGGCCATAACCAACCAATCAGGCCCGACCCAAGGCCGCAACCAACCAATCAGGCCCGACCCAAGGTTGCAACCAACCAATCAAGCCCGATCGAAGGCCGCAACCAACCAATCAGGCCCGACCCAAGGCCACAACCAACCATTTGACTTTACCCAAGGCCGCAACCAACAATTTGGCCCGACCCAAGGCCGCAACCAACCAATCAGGCCCGACCCAAGGCCGCAACCAACCATTTGGCCCGACCCAAGGTTGCAACCAACCATTTGGCCTGACCCAAGGACGCAACCAACCATTTGGCCCGACCCAAGGCCGCAACCAACCAATCAGGCCCGACCCATGGCCCTCACTAATCAATCGGCCCGACCCAAGGCCGCACCAATTAAATACCTCACCCAAAACCCGCAAATTACAATTTTATCCACCCATTGTGTAGCTTTTCGTTCAATCGAGCTCACCTGTTCGTGTTTTAGCATGATTAGGGTACTTGACTTGATCAGTTGACCAACTTTGCCTAGACCGAGACCGTGACGTTTATCTCAACCAAACCAACCATTTGGTACTGCCGAACATACCTAAACGTTCTTGTACCTTACCCGTTATATCCCCTGGAGCTACTTCCTATGCCTTGGATACTAGGATTATATCACCCTTGTTTGGATAAACTATCGACCTTTGCCTATGAATTGCTTGTTTGCTCTTCAAATCATGTACCCTGGTCGCACTACTGCATTTCAACGTGTGTCTGCTTCCTTGCACTTACCCCACCATCTTACCATCATCTCAACACCATTCACCCTTTATCAACCCTATCCCTGATTTCACATCGCCTCAATCTGTGATAGATTTGAGGGGGATTACCTATACCCTTAACGGGAGTAACCACTTCTTATTATTGTCAGTGCAGCTTTACAAGACAAGCTACATGACAACAAGGGGCTAATGTAGACACCAAATTTGTGTCTTATGACCCCCTGTGCCCCGCATCTCATTTCACAACCTAACCTCATCACCTAAACCTTACACAATTATTTATTAATTACCTTATAATTAATAAATCCACATCTCCAAACCTGCCACCTCATTTCACCACCTCATCATGACCTAGCCCTAATCCTAAACTAACCTAATTAAGACCTATAACTTGGTCTACATCCACACCCATGACTAATTACTCCTCACCCACACCAAAACCAACCTAATAATGACTTGACCAAGCCCACAACTAATCCTTCAGAAGAAAAGGAGGGAAGGCTGGCTATTTTACTAAAAATAGCCCACTTTGACTTAACCGACATCGGTTCCTACTCGACCGCCGTCGGTTACGTAACCGCCATCGGTTCTCTGTAAATGACCTCCCCCAACCAAAAACAAAGATCTGGAATTCATTGGAAAGATCGGGAATTCACTTGGCCGAGCAGAGACAAGTGAAGGAAAGAAAGGAGTTTGCAGAGAAGGACATCAAGCCCAAGACTGCAACTGAGTAACCAGAGCCCAGTGACACTCATCCAAGCATTGGGAGAGAAGATAGCTCATCTTTGATTGTCCGATCATCCTACCTGAGCCCTCGGCCTTCATTATCACAGTCTTTGGACCTGTATCTTCATCAGGAACTAGTAAGTACTGTCTTGTACGTTCTTTTAATAACATTTCTTGGACTTCTGAATCACAGTAATTATAAGTCTACTCCCAGATCCACTACCTGGTAACACCCTACATCTAACTGTACCTCCTCTACCCTTACATTGCCCCCAAGAATAGCCCCCATACTGTCTGAGTCTTCTCCATCACCCCATTACCTATCCCCAATCATTTACCAGCCTAATAAACACCATAGCCACCTTATAGCCAACCTTCACTAAAAGCCCCTAAATCACTGCCCCTACCGATATCGGTTATTAGGAACCGGTACCGGTGACAGTGACCGACATCGGTCACTGTGATTCAAAACCAAGACCAGCCTTTTCTCTATTGTTTTAACAGGGTAATTAAATTGTAATTTTGCAATAACTTCTTTGTTAGAATTTGTGTTAATTCGTATTAGCAGGGGAACTGACCACCTTCGAAAGGAAGTCCAATATTTCCTGGGCCTAAGGCAGTTCCCTCATTTATTGTCTAATTAGAATCTGGTGGTCTTGTATTCTTACTTGTAGGTAGTCCTTCCCAGACAAAAAAGGAGTTCTTCGCAATCAATCTGATCTCTCTCTACGGTACGCGCACACCCTCCAAACATTCAACAGGTATTCCTCCTAGCCCTAACCCTTATCTGTTTCTCAAGAGAATGAAAGGATAGAAGCAACTCTATTCCAAGAATGGAAACATTCTGTGCGGAACACTAAGTGTGCCAGGGCCTCATCTTATCACTCTCAGGTTTTTAAGTTTGATTCTTCACTTAATTTAATTCACAAAATCAATTTTCTTCATTTCTTTTCTAATTTTCACAGTCATTGACGCCGGTCCAGCGACCATCGTCAGTCCACATCTGATCATCGTCGGTTAAACCCTAACTGGTGTCAACTTCTAGATTTCTAGTTACTTTACCTAGAACAACTTTCATTACTACTTTGGTTCTATTTCCATCCCTTAGGGCATCATCATATTTATCCCTTATTGATATTTACTATCATACATAGTTTCACCAGTACAAATTCAAAATTCCCACTTCATTTTTTTAGACTAGTTTCTTCCACCAGTGACCGGTATCAATTTTAGAAACCTTCATCGGTGTTTTTCTAACCATCATCAGTCACCATGAACATCATCGGTTTTCCCATAACCATCACTGGTCCACCTGACCATTGTCGGTTGCTTGTGTTTAATTTTTCAAAATCTAGACACTAACCAGATTCACCTCCTGAACCCTATTATTCTTTGTTTTCACTATTTTTTTGTCATCTATAGAATATAGTCTTACCAGGTCAACACTTGTTCAACATGGTGTTGAATCACATCCAGAATAATGCCCTCATATTCCATGCTAGTCGTCAACCACTCCCACCTAGTCCTTCACCACCTTCCATCCTATCGCCCCATGGATCTAACCTTACCTACCTTCATTGCTACCGGTGACAAGGAGTTTGCATGACTCCCTTGATCAGAATCCCGTGGCCTTACAGTTCTACATTTCACACTCTTCTACTCGAGACTCCTTCGGTCAGTTGATATATGAAATTCCTGTATCAATCTCTCTTGCCCTTATTCCTGCTGTTGCATCAACCCCTAATAACGTGGCATTACCCTCATCCGCTTTACCCCTGATTGTTTTACAGCTAGGACCCATACCCGCCATTGATCGCAACATTGACAGTTTCCCTCACGCATGTCGTATTTGTTGTCCCCTCATCCACCACCTAGCACCATAGCACAATCTACACCCATTGTCTCACAAATACCCATTGCCAACACAAACCGCCTGTGGTGTCGGTGATTTCTACTCCATTCAAAAAATCTCATCCTCATCCATCCTGCAAACATTTCCCCCAGTCACTACCAAGAGTCACGACAACCTCATCCCACCTACATACACCTATTATCAACAATCCCCTATTTCTTCTATCACCCATTTCTAGACATGTGCCTTCCATGTATGTTCCTTATTCCCAACCTTCCTATCAGGCTCAACATCATCCCTCCTTATGCGACAGGACGTGTGTCCCCATCACAACCTACTAACAACCTCATCAAGTTAATGATGGAAAAGATGGAAACACTAGAAGCATCAGTTTTCGGCTCATGCAATTCCCTCACCTATGATAAAATTTGTAATGAGCCCATTCACCCATCCATTCCCATTCAACCATACCCCATACATTGGGAGATGCCAAATTTCATCACCGCTTCAATAGAAAAGAAGATCCACAACAACATTTTTAGGTCCTTGATAACATGGGTGTTACCTAATTTTCCACGATGACGCTTTACTTTTGATGAATTTCCTAATGTCCCTGATAGGACAAACATTGGACTAGTACAGTGGAATACCAAGAAACTCCATTTACTCATTCAGTCAAGTAGCCCAAGCCTTCCTAGATCACTTCTCCATCAACATTGTTAAGAAGGTTACCATGACTGATCTTTATTCCACACGATAATATGATGACGAGTCTATCGCTGACTTCGTCGCTCACTGGTGCAGCCTCATAAACCAAGCTCACATTCTAATTGCCTCAAACTGATCTTATAGAAATATTTACTCGAGCATGTGCTAGACACATTTCACTAAACCTACAGGTGCAAATGTTTCACACTTTCGACGAAGTATTCACCATGGCATGGAAATTGGAAATTCACGCTATTGAAGAAAAGAAGATTCAAAATTCATAACAAGAACATCGCGTTCAAATCAAATGATACTTCTTCATCTTTGAAACCCTCAAAAAAAAATATTCAAAGCCCAAAGGGTTAGCTAATGCCGTAGTTGTCAAAGGCCGGTCCACCTCATCAATCAAACCCGGCCCAAACCCCCTTCTAATCTCTCTCCTGTCCAAGCTTTCCAGTTCAGACGAGAACAATGAAAGTACACTTCCCTAGGAGAATATTATTCCTCCATTTCGGAAAAGCTGTTTAAGGGTTGGCATCATTACACTTCCACCTATAAAACCACATATTAGTTTTGACCCTAAGTGACCCATGCCTGCATGGTATAAGGAACATGACTTTTTACAACTATCATCGAGTCAAAGGTTACAATGATAATAACTGCATTACCTTCAAAAATATCATTAAAGAAATGATAGAAAACAAAGACTTAGTCTTGGATAGCCCAAAGGCACCCGCTAACCAAATCCTACACATCTTCACTAAGCCATTCCTTAATCATGCCCCCATCTTCAAACCAAGTGGGTGATACCTCAAACAATGATAGCACTATCCGCGAGGTTCCACGCTATTTTCAATGATGCACTAGTTGCTTCCCAATTACCTCATATTCCTTCCATAGATGAAATATTAGCCCGCGCTCCCCTACCTACACCAGAACCTATTTCATCTACTCCTCTACCCACAGAGGAATCCCCTTCATCTTCTCCTTCACCCGTGAAAGAGCATATAATCAACACACCACCTTCGACCCCCTCAAAATTCTAAAGCCAACTTCACCAACACAAGGAGGGCCCACTTCGGTTGGCCCATCCTCTCCCTCTACCCATGGAAGATAATATAGAAGTACCACCACCTATAGAAGATTGCTCACCATCAGACCTTAAAGATCCTATTGATTTGCTTTCGGCTCTCTTACCCACAGAGTTTGAGGCTAGCCATTTCCCAGTATGTCAAACACATTTTACAGGGATTGCCACTAAGTCCACATCAAATCCACTTATAATAGTACCATTCTCATGCTTAGATGATTTCCTAGACTATGTCAATAGAACCTTACTTTGGGGTCATCTTCTACTTCCTGTTTCAACACAAATGCAGCTGTCACTCACTGACACCTCCACTATCTATCCAAAAAGTGTTTCGACTGACCAAACCAAACACAACCACAACTATCACAAAATCTCCTGCGACACCACTTATAGCTCAATTCACACCTTTGTCTATAACCCAACAAGCATCTGCACCCAAACCCATGCCTATATCATCTCCCTTTCCTAAACCTATCACTACCTTAGGGTTCATACCAACATCTATCCTTACTCACCACCCACCCATCAAATTAGATTTAGCTACGTCTTCCAAAACTAACACCAAACTTAATCCAGCCCCTAAACAGAAGATCCAGTCTCCTAGATCTCATACCCCAACCTCACCAACCACACCTTTATCACCTTCACCCTTTCCATCCATCCTAGGACCTCACCCCTCAAACTTTGCCAAGAAACCCCCATCCACCGGTAAGCTAAGAATGCAGCAACCCGTTTCCCCATCACAAACCTGTAATATACCCAAGCACCCCACATTACCTTCGTCCTCACCTATAACCTTTTTAGCACCCATACCTCTAATACCATGAATAACTTATTCACTACCCATGACAATTCCTTCTCTTTCACTCATGCCTCCTGCCCAATCCACACCACCTATCACCGCAAACACCTCAATTACCCCCGTGGGTAACCCCGTCCTCTTCCACCTTCAGCTTTTCCCTCCACATCTTGTGCACCCGTATCACCTTTACCCAAAAAGATACAACCAAAAGCCAAAAATCTGCTACCCTCCCAATAAGGTACTTAAACCAACCATGCCTTCTATTGCCAGTTCATCTACCATGCCCCTACTTAAGAAAATACGACTAACACCTAAGACCACACCACATAACAAACTCGTATCCCAACCCACTACCCCTCTTGCAAAAAATCTTCCTATACAGTTAGCCACACCTATACCCAAACCCACATTCACCTCCCATTGTGATCCATTTAGCAGGGTCATACGCTAAAATCCTAACCAACCTCCTCGAAACTTATGTCATCACATTACCACCTCTTAGACCTTACAACCCACTCAAACCCAAACCAAAAGGGTTTAACAAAACCAAAATTTGTGGCTACCATTGTGTGCTAGGACACGATGTAGAGAACTGTAAGGCTTTAAAATCCACTCTTGTCCAATTATGTCCTCTTGAAGAAAACTTTGACGATGATGATTTACTTGATGAGGACCCCATTTTTTTTAGCACCAATTTACACAGATCTTCCCTCATTACCTACTCAGTGACCAAAATCTCCACCCCCACAACTCTTAGATCCATCCCCCAAGATTCGATAATTAACATGGTTCACATAAGAGAGTTGGCCAAACCACCACCCAAGTGCACATGTGCCCTAATCATCTCACAAGGGTTGTTACCCACCACTAGGGTTTTGTCCCCTCTTGTCGTTATACCTTCCATGACACACCCTCTCCATCCACCTCCTCTCATATTAACAATGATCAACATTACCACCCGTGCTTAGAAAGACAAGAGCAAGGAGAAAGAAATTGGCCCATCAACCAACCCTAAACCCAATATACCATCTACACCCACAACCAAAGTCATCATTTGTGGTCTTACATATCCAATTTCTGATGGGGCCACACATTGTATACTACTAAAACAACTACACCAATCCCCCCTCAAAATGTCTTTATATGACCTCATCCAGAACTTTGGAGTCACATCGTCAAGCCCTCATGGAAGTCCTTCAATATATCAAAGTCTTTACTAAATGACCCCACACCCATAGCCTCCATCATTACCCCTCACCATGTAGCCTCTCTCACTAGGTATTTGCCTTCCTCTACACCTGCACCCACTCAACAAGTGGCCCACCCTCAGTTTTATAGATGAAGGAGATCACTCCCTTCTAGTCTGATGACCCCGATCCCACTCTTTTCATCTCCATCTTTATCAATTAATATACACATATGACGCATTATGATCGATGGTGGTGCTAGCATTAGCATCATATCCTCCCATGCGTATGCCCCAAATGTAAATGCATGCCAATTACATGCATACTAGCCTCATTATGTTGCATTCCTTCAATGATGCCATAACCTCTACATTGGGTACCATTTTTTCTCCATGTCTGCGTAGGTCCCCACACTATCCCAGAACTTTTCTATGTCCTAGAAGGGTAGTTCCAGTATAACTTGCTTCTTGGCTGACCTTGGATTCATGTTGTGGGTTGTGTACCTTCAACATTACATCGATGCCTCAAATTTGAACACGAGGGACATAATTACACCATCCCTGCCAACCCCTCACCTTTCAATACCTGTAACATGCTATATCGACCCAATGATGTGCTTGTACCAGTTAAGGCATCTACCACCAAAACCAACTTACACCTCTACCCACAAGCCCATCCACCAAAATTTCCACTACTTTTGCTATGTCTAACCTTGATATCCCTATTGTAGCTGTAGCCTCTACCGCTATCACTCGTGCTTCCCCTTCATCTATCAAGCCATCTATACCTGCTACCCACATACCAACTACTGATCCCTTAGAAGGTGTTTTTCAATGCCTCACTCTGGGGGGAGTACTGCCTATACAAAATCGATACCTTCCTCACCCCACAAGAGTATGAGAATCTACATCAACACCCCAATTATGACATGCGCATTGGTGAAGTTTTCCCTTATGGCCCTCCCCATCTTCGCAACAATCTAACCTTATGGGGGACTTGACATGGCCACCTATAAACCTGAACCTCCCATCCCAATCCCAACCATTTTCTACCAACCTACACTCCCTCACTAACCATCATTTCGCTCACACTTTCCTCCACTAGTGCACGTGGAAATGATTTGGCTTTGGTTTTTATGAACAAGGCCACCACATTGTCATCTCTTGTACCTCTCGTAAACACAGTGACCGTAGTGGCATTGGTTTTAACACCCCCATCTTCTAAGAAGGTTCACATCGACCTTATTTAGAACGAGACATCTTCCCCCTCTCATTCACACACCTTACCATCCTCACCCACGGAGACCATAGATCCTGAGTCTATACCTCCTAACTTTTTTTTTCCATAAACATCTTTCCTTGGGACCACTGACCTATCAACATGATGGCGATACTCCCCTCTTCTCTCACATTCCTGTATCTTGACATGATCGATGATGATACACCTTCAACTAACATCGTTTAATTTTAGGACGATGAGTCCATCATCACCTACCTTAGTGTAGAAGACTCTTATATTCACCAGTCATTACCCTCCGAGACGTAAACCATGTTGAACAAATTGACCATCAAAATCAACATTAATACCCAAGACAAACCACACATTCTAAAGATCGGCCAATATTTAGATGCTAATGAACAAGAATCCTTCACCTCTTTCCTTTGGGACCATAACGATGCATTTTCTTGGTCCTATGCCGATATGCCTGGTATCGATCCTAAAATTGTGGTTCACAATATTGTGACCATTCCTGATGCCAAACCTATCAAACAAAAGTTGCAGAAAATGCATCCTCGCATTGCATTTCTGGTCAAAGAAGAGCTTCAGTGTCTTCTCTCGGTTTTCTTCATTCTATCCATTGATTATCCCCAATGGATTTCTAACATTGTTCTTGTCACGAAAGCAATAGGGGGACTCCGCATTTGCACAAATTTCTGTGACCTCAACCTCACTTTTCCCAAAGATGATTTCCCACTACCAGGTATCGACCAACTAGTTGATCTCACTACTGGCCATGAAATGTTATTGCTCATGGATGGTTTTTTGGGCTATAATCAAATATTACTAGCTCGTGAGGATCAACACATGACTACCTTCATCACCCCTTGGGGGACTTTATGCTATCAAGTCATGCCCTTTGGACTCAAAAAAGCTAGTGCTACATATTAGCGTGCCATGACTTACATCTTCCATGACATCATGCATCACATATTAGAGGATTATGTAGATGATCTGCTTGCCAAATCCAAACACCGAACCAAAAACCTACCCATTCTTAAAGTCATATTTGACTGCCTCATTAAATATTGTGTTCATCTTCAACCAAAAAAATGTGTCTTCAAGGTACTTTAAAGGAAACTCCTAATTTTCACCGTTTCTTTATGGGGCATAGAAGTTGATCCTGATAAAGTCAAGGATATCCTTGAAATTCTGCCATCCACTAATCTCCGTCAACTTCACAACCTACAAGGAAAATTGAAATCAATTCATCATTTTATCTCCCAGCTCTTTGACCACTGTTAACCATTCCATCATCTTCTCAAGAAAGATGTTTCATTTAAATGGGATGATGACTACCATAAAGCCTTTGAAGCCTTGAAAAAATACCTCCTTCAACCACCAGTGCTCATTCCTCCTAAGGATGACCAACCCTTCTACCTATATATTTCCACCACTGACCATTCTCTAGGTGTCATGCTTGCTCATCACGATGACCAACACTGGGAGCAAGTGGTTTATTACATAAGTCGTACCCTTCTTGACTACAAAACTATATATACCCACGCCAAATTTTTTTTCTTAGCCTTAGTTTTCATCGCCACCAAACTCTGCCATTACCTACTTAACCACAAAGCCTTCATCATTACTAATATTGACCCATTACACTACATGTATGCCAAATCTTATCAAAATCAACATGCCACACATTGGCTTATGCTTCTGGCCGACCTTGACCTCGAATTCATCCATCAAAAGCCCATCAAGGGCCAAGCTAACACTGACCAATTGGCCGATGCACCTATTTCCTGGGATCAACCCTCTAACTTAGACTTTCCATATGAGTCTATTATTACCCTTTCCCTAGACGAACCCGCCTACCAAATGACACTCTTCTTCGATGTCTCCAAGTGTCAACATGAGGGCGGGGTTGGTGTTATCCTCATTCTACTCGATGGTGAACCTATGCCTTTATCTTTTAAACTCGATTTTGATTATACAAACAATGTTACTGAGTAAAAAGCACTCGTATTTGGCCTTCAGGCTGCTTATGCCTTAGATGTTAAGTCAATCAACATCTTTGGTGATTCTCATTTGGTCATAAATCAATTCAATGGTATATACCAGTGTCGTAATGAGATACTTCAAAGGTATAAGCATCATGTGGACATAATTTTGACTACCTTCGACCATTACGCACTTCAAACCACCCCATGTTCTACCAATAAATTTGTAGATACCATGGCCTGCTTGGCTTCTTAGATACCATACCCGCTTCACCCACTGACTCTAAAATATTTGTCACCATATAAAGACTACAATCACCCTCTTATTTACCTCATGAAGTTTACTCTATCGGAACCACTGCTCCTGACCCGAGTGACCTTTGGTATAAGCAATACACAGACTATCTTTCCCTCTCCATTTTACCCACCAATCTCACTCGTAATAGAAAATGTGCCTTCCTTAAAAGTGTCTAGCATTATGTCATCATGGGGGGTCTTCTTTACAAATACAGTTTTAACAACATTCTCTTGCGATGCCTTACCAGTTCTAAAATTCCTTACACCATTAAGGAAGTCCATGATGGGATTTGCGGTGGCCACTTTAGTGGTCAAGCTGTCACTAAGCACATTCTTCACCTAGGCTATTACTAGCCAACCCTAAAATGTGACTATTGTGATTATGTCAAACATTGCATAAAATGCCAGCAATATGCCAATCTCCATCACACCCCTAGTCATGCCTTATAGGTCGAATGAGACCTTTGGTCTTTCTCTCAATGGGGTTTGGATCTTGTTGGTGAGATCAACCCCCATTCTTCACAATGCCACTAATGGATTATAACCACTACTGAATATTACACTAAATGGGTAGAAGCCATTCCCCTCATTTCCACAAAATATGAGAAAATATGTGAATTCATCAACCATCACATCATTTTTCACTTTGGTGTCCCTCATCGTATTATCATGGATAATGGAAAACAATTCAAAAAAAAAAACCCTCGCAAAATATACGATGCTTTTGGCATACAACTCATATTCTCATCACCTTATTACCTACAAACCAATAGTCAAGCCAAATCAACCAATAAAACCTTGAACAAAATTCTTATGAAGGTGGTTAATGATACTGGGAAGGATTGGCATACAAATATTCCTTTCACCTTATGGGCTTACCACACTAGTATTCACACTTTGACTGCTACCACCCCCTTTTCTCTGGTCTATGGTACTGAGGTTGTCTTACTTATTGAAGTCTAGATTTCATCCCTCCACATCTCAATACAAGACATGCTCAATGAAAATGACTTTTGCTAGGATTGTTTAGCGCAACTTGAATTATTAGATGAATGTCATCTCAATGCCCTTGACCATCTCCAAATCTACCAAAAACATATCAAACGTGCCTATGAAAAATGTGTTCACGAATGAACCTTTAAAGTCGGTGACCTTATCCTGAAGGAAAATCAACATGTAACCAAAGAGGAGAAAAGTAAACAGGGAAAAATTTCTCCTAATTGACTTGGACCGTGTATTGTCACACATGCCTATGGATCAGGTGCTTATCGTTTATCTTCACTCGAAGGTAAACCTGAACCTGAGCCCCTTAATGCCTTGCATCTTTGACCATTTCCTTGTTGATATCAATTCCTATATCACTTTCTATCAATTGGTCACTCATCCCTTGAGCGATGTTCACATTCCATTATCACCCATTTTTAGGATCCACGATTAAACAAGAATTATGTGATTATCCATCACCTTTTAGTCTTATCTTCAATATGAGTACCACAACTCTTCTCAGAGCATGATTCTCATGGATACTTTTTGTCTTCTTCAAGATGGAATCCCATGGTTGTTCACCACTCGAAACCACCTCTTTCCTAATTAATCTTTGTGAAGTACGATCTTGTCTTCTAAAACTAGAACCTAATCGTCCTCTATAATCTTGTCCATGACTTAAACATCTAAAAAAAAAGGGATACAACTCCTTGAGTCAAACTTCCAACAAAAGATGACTCCCTGAAAAAGGGACATCTCTTCTCCATATCCTACCACTATCAATAGAATGCTCCCTCGAAGAACAACTATATACGGTCATTAAAAAAATATAATAAATATTTAGAAGCTTCCCACATTGATCAGTTTCACAAAGACCTCAAGGAGATAATATATTCATCCCATATAGATTTCCTACATCGATCAGTCTATTTAAAACAAAAAAAAATCAAGAAAAAGATGAAATTTTCTTCATGGAATTTCCTATTTTGGATTTTGGATTTCTTGTTTTCAAATACATATTTTCGTACACTAATTTACGCTAAACCTTTCATTCTCACCTCCTTGTCTTCTCTACCTAAATTACTCGTTACTCAAGGGACTTGTTGAGGAGGGTCGTCAATCCTCGCCATTAATAATGTCAATCCAGGTTGGTTTCTAAAGGCTGTATTCATTAAGAGAATAAAATCTTGGAAAGTAATTCCTTTAAACACAAACCAAACTTGTATAAAATAAATCACACTTACGGAAATTGAAAGACACACTTGTAGAAATAAAGTTTGCATGAAAGAAACAAACTTGCATGAATTAAAAGGCACACTTGCATAAATGAAATTTGCATGAAAGAAACACACTTGCATGAATTAAAAGGCACGCTTGCATAAATGAAATTGCTAAATTAAAAATAAACACAATTGAATGAAACACCTACAGGTTTACAACAGACTAAATTTTCACAATACAAAGATAAAAATAATACAACAGAATGAATTAAAGACAAATGAATAAACATTAACATAAATACATAGATCCATCTTCTTTGTAATGAGTGGCCAGCTCATTCCTTAGAAGAGGATTTAAATCATACTTTTGAGATCTTAAAATTACAGAATATTTGAGAGGAAAGAATAGATCTTTATTTCTTTGGAGAAAAACATTACATATCTAAGTGTGGAAGGTTGCATTTATAATTTATGCATCCAACCAACTCCTTATTTTAGGAAATACAATTTGATCCTATATTTATTCCAATCCTAATAACTAATCTTCATCTCCACAAAATATGGAGAGAGATATATTATTGAAGTCAAATCTTATCTCACTTATTGTAGGAAGATTTGCTCCCAAATCTTCTCCTTGCTTTTGAAAACAAGAATCATAATGATTTTATTCCTCTACATTATTAGAAGAAATATTTTCCTCAAAATATGATTTTGACCAAATACTTTTCTCGGATTTTCCATTTGACTTTGCTGTTTTTGACTGTGGAACTTTTGACGCTTGTCAAATACACTATTTCTTCATACTGCAGTTCACTAAAAGTTATATTTATCTTTATTGGTAAAACCTATAGAAAATATGAATGAGGTTTTTTTAAAACACATTTCTACGAACAAAAACCTCTCTCATATTTTCCATTTAAATTTTCTATTTCTGTTTATGGAACTTTTAGTGCCTGTCTGATACACTTTTCCTCGGACTACAACTTACTAAAAGTTAGATCTCTCTTTTTTAGTAAAACTTGTAACAAATATGAATGAGGTTTTTTTTAAACACATTTCTATGAATAAAAAACTCTCTCATATTTTCCATTTGACTTTTCTATTTCTGTTTATGGAACTTTTAGTGCTCGTCTGATACACTTTTCCTTGGACTGCAGCTCACTAAAAGTTAGATTTCTCTTCATTAGTAAAACTTGTATCAAATATGAATGAGGTTTTTTTAAAAAAATTTCTATGAAAAAAAACCTCTCTCATATTTCTGATTGAAATCTCTGAGTTATCACAATCCCTCAAAAAATGTCATTCCGTTGATGCAAGTTCTGGAACTAAAGCTGTCATTCCTTTTATGCAAGTTTTAGAACTAAATCTGTAAGTTCTGGAGCTAAATCTGATTTGTCCACAAATTGAAAGTTACAAAAATAAATTTCATTCAATTGATACAAGTTCTAAAACTAAATCTGTGAGTTCCAGAACTAAACCTGTAAGTTCTGGAACTTACTTTGTGAGTTCTGGAACTAACTCTGCGAGTTCCATAGCTAACTTAAAACAACTATAACTTTTACATGCAACCTTGGATTGAAATGATTCTTTTTTTAAACTTACATAATGTTTCGATAATAATCTGAATATGAAATTAGATCTAATTTTAAATGTATTGTTCATGATCAATTCCACTTTTCCCAATACTAGCATTATCTTTCCTTTATGGCCTGCATACACAAGACTTTGCATCTTTTCCCAAATAATCAATAGGATTAGTCAAAAAAATAGATAACAAAATATTTCTAAAGAATGAACAAGATATATATCCTATATTCTATCTTAAACAAACTATAAGTTCCTAGATTACATTTAAATCCACTTTCAAAGGTAACTTGGAAGGACAAAATAATGGTAATTTATGGCCAATTTATTGTCTCATCACTTGCCGCAAATGTGACATTTTTTGATCTTGTGACTTTTCTTCACCCTTAAAATAGTCCATTATGCAAGGCCTATAGGGTCTTACGTTCATAAGCCCATCTAAGGTATGATAGACTCATCAGGGTTCTTATCAATTAAACAACTCTTTTACCACTTCTTACCATTCGCCTTCCTCATTACCTATTGATTATCCTATACAGGACCAAATCCTCAGCACATGTATTTAAAAATAAATCAACCATACCTACAATCTAAAATCAATCATACCTATGACCTACATCACCCATGCCTAACACCTACCAGACCATTCTTCTATTTCACCCTAATCTTCCCTAGCTTATGGGAGAACTACATCGGCCTGAGGTCCCTTTTCTCTAGGACTATGTAGGCAGCACTCCGAGGGCATGGGGCCCTTCGATATTAGCTCAGCCACTCTCTACCATAACCAATTCCCTCCCCCCTTTCCTAGTCACATTCTACCCTAGTTAGTTTCCTTTTTATATGAATAATTGAAAATTAAACCAAACAAACAACAATTGCTTCACATCTTTACCATCATCACGCATGCATTCATTTCATTTTATCTACCATTATCATAAATTTTCCTACAAAACATCTTAACATGATCCACATCATCATTAATTACACAAATGAATGAATTAGAAACTCAACCATACCTAAACCAACCTAACTCAACAATACCTACAACCTAAACTCAATCATACCTAAGCCAACTTGAATCCACCATGCCTACACGACCTTGACTTTAGCATTCCTAATCCACCTGATTTATATATATATATATATATATATATATATATATATATATATAACAATGAAAATTAAAACATGTACACCATTCATACTATAAACACCATCATCTATCAATCAGAAATTTTGTGTAAACATACATATGTACACCAATACAAATGAATCTGTATTATATGGATTTTTATTTTTATATACCCATGTTGACTTGATCGACATCGGTCATACCTAAACCGACGTCAGTTCTGTGCCCTAGCTCACCATGGTTGGTTATACCAAGTCCAACATCGGTCATCTACCCCCATAAACCATGATTGGCTTACCTCGACCATCCCCGGTTACATATGACCGGCATTGGTTACCTATAATATTTGTGCCCATTCCTCTTGTTGTCCCGACTTACTCAACCCAACCGTTTTTTGACCTTATCCACCCTTATTACAACCAACCTCCATGCCTACCTTACCTATACTTGTCCTTAATTACATTTTGGGACTTGTTATTTTACCCATACCTCAGCCCTACCCATGCTGTGACCTAGCTACTTAGACCTAGAACATTTCTAGTGACCTATGAAATCATGTGCTTGCTATACCTTGTGACATTGTTATCCATGTTGTTTGACCTAATGACCTTACCTTGCCTCTTGTTGCAACCGTTTATCTTGACCCAACCTTTGGTGTACTGAAACATACCTAAACGTTCATGTACCTGACTTGCGATGTGCTTCCACACCATATCATATACCTTAGATACTGAAATGACCTCAACCCTGTTTGGATAAACCTATCAACCTTAGAAAATGTAGAGTTTGTATGCTCTTCAACTTGGTACCATGCTGCAGTTTATACATGTGCGTGTGTTTGACTATTACTACCTTTAACCCTAACCCATTACCTGAATTACCCAATTGGACCTTCACCCCCTTACCCCCATTTTCCACCTTCCTCTTCATCACATTCACCTTTTATCAAACCACTCACTAATTCTACCTTCTACCTCATCAGTTTCTGGTTTGAGGGGGATCACCTTCACCCACACATGGGACAACCACATCTTATTTTTGTTAGCATCGCTTACCAATACAAGCTACACAACAAAAAGGGGCAAAATGTCGACACCAAAACTAGGTCACATGCTCCTTGACCCTTCATTAAATAATCAACTTGAACACACTCACCTAACCATGGTCCCTTACACCCCACACTAATATTAGTTTAATTAATTTAATTTAATTAATCCATGTCCTCACAATATTTATTATTTAATTATCCTAATTAAGATAATTCCCACTCCACCACCTCACCTATACACCTCACCTAGCCACTTCACCCTAAGTCTATTCTTAGTATGTTGCCATAACTAACTAAGACCTAACTAAACCCTAAAAATCAAAGCCTACATCCCCTCTAACCAAATTCCTGCATAAGAAAAGCTAACTCCCACTTTTTCCCAGATGAATAGAGAGATCTGGAGGAAATCATTGCCATGATCTCCCATTTTTAGTAAACCTAGGGAATCTTTCCCTAACCGACGCCGGTCACCCATGAACCAACACCAGTCAACCCAGAACCATCCTTGGTTACCTTTTATTCCCTTTGGTAACCTTATTTTGAGGTTTGCACATTCTGAGAGCAAAAAGAGAAAGGAGACCAGAGTTGTATGCAAGAGAAAGAAGCATCCTTTTACAAATCCAGAAATTCAGATCCATCACTAGGACTAATCAGAGAGCCATTTCATTCACAGGAGCACTCCGGGAAGGCACCACTACATGACCATACATGTATTCTCTGATCAACCACCTCCACCACTCAGCCATCAAAAACCTTAACATAATAAGTATGGCCCTAACCAGTATAGTTGATTTTAGTTACTAATCTATTCTTTGCATGCTTATTGCTTCATCACCCACTTTCTTGTAAACCCAAATATCCCTTCACTCACATCAAAAAATCACCTATTCTCACCTACTGTACACTTCTGAGCATACCTAGGATCTCTACAGACCTCCCCATTCACTCGGCCAAAATTTATTTGACTTCAGATCACCCCTACCATTTAACTTATTTTGAGTTTATTTTACCCCAACCATACCGACACCGGTTATCCACAACCATCATCAGTTCTACCTAAACCGGTGCTAGTCACATTTAGTTGAAGTCAGTCTTTGTGTTTTACACCTTGACCAATAACAGACCCAACAATCACCTTACCAGTTGACCTAAATAACCCAGAGTCTGACCTTGACTAGTACCAATACCTTGACAGATACCTCACTTATCAGATCCAACTATAGCCTAACCTATTGTGATTGGATTTGTTTATTGTATTTGAATGAGATACCTAAATCATATCAGCTATAGTAGGACCTTGTTTATTTCTTACATTAAATTGTTTTAAAAATTAGATTGACAGCCATCTAGGAAGTATCACACTTCTCAGAACTAGCATACGCTAGGTAGTTCACTATCGTATATCATTTAACTATCTTCTTGTGGTCTTGTTTTCTATTACACGTAGTTCCTCCTAGCCAAAAGGAAGCTCTCACATTTAGTTATGGATCAAGAAGTTAGAATGTGTGCAACAATCATCAACTAACCAACATTTAATAGGTATTCCTCCTTGGCCCTTACCCTTATCTGTTTTGTCATTTTGAAAAGGTAAGGAAATTGGTGAAACAACTACTGCTGGTTGCTTGCACTTTTCAACTCTTACAAGAAAATGCCATTTTTTGTGAGAGTAGGAAATAGTCTTTGAACTTGAACTTTACTCATTCTCATAACTACAATTTTCAAGGCTGAATGATGGAGCTGATTCCGAATTGGGCTATCGAATGATCTTGCAAAGATTTTAGAGGCGTGCTAAATCTATTCATGGAGAAAATCAACAAGATTTCCCTCTTAACTAATTTTAGTTTCTCTGCATTTTCTTGATTTTGAGTTTACAATTATTACATGAAACTATGGAAATCCCTGCTGCAACAACTAGAAGCACGATGCACTACACTTCCTGGAGCAACACAAAAAAGACTATATAAAAAAGATCAAATCTTACATGCCTTAAGTAAGACATGCAGATTGTGCACAAGCACTTCTTCTACTAAAATAAAATCTACTCCTACTCCTACATTAACTAAAAATAAGGACAGCTAAACAAATCCTACAACAGGAAGGGAGAAAAAGCTCCCCTTCTTTACAAAGTGTGGCCATGTAACTAATTTAAAAATGAATATGGCCTGCAACAAGAGTGAAAAAAAATTCAATTCTTCCACCCAAAGTATCAAAAAAAAAAATGAATACCTCCTCAAGATGTTCATAATTTTTTTGGAGATGTTGTAGATGATACTTAATGCTTTGAAGATTATCCTCATGCTCTGAAGTGAGCATGACCAATTTTGGCTTCTCCCTTGGCTCTAATGAAGTTAAATACTTGATTGGGCATGGGGACTTAAGAAAGAATGGGCTGATCCTTTTTATTTTCCCATTACTTTGAAGCTCGTCAACATGAATGAGGATAGATTGTAGAATTTCTAGAAGAAGGTGCTTACTTGCAGGCTGATCTAAATGTTTCTCTACTTCTACAAATAACTCTGCTTCTTCCAAAACTACCCTTTCCATGATGAATTATTTGATATGGTTATCATCATCTTCCTCTTCCTCAAACATAAATTTTTAGAGATCAAACTCCTCCATGAAATCAGGTTCTTGCAAAAATGTGATAGAAAAAGAATCTAAAATTTTATCATCAAAAGAAAGCAAGAAGCTTCCTATGATTTCTTCTTCATCAAAGGATCCATAATCTAACTTATTCTTCTCCATAGCATGAAGCTCTCCATGGTTGGTTGCAATTGATGATGACGATTTTAGTGGCTCAGTGTAATATTCTAAGAGTGCAACAAGATCTAGGAATGTATGACAATGAGGGTCATTATATTCCATTGAAACATCTTGCACTTTAGGGATATTTTCCTCTTTTTTTTTCACATGATCCTATTCTTGTGGATTTGGGGCTGCCTCATTTTTCTCTGAATTTGTAAGCTGAGATGAATCAGTAACCTCTAATAATATGGTGCCAATGTGCATACTACATTAAGAGAAAAGAGATCATTGATCATTTGCTTCTTGTTCTTTTTTAACCAGCTAGGGGATCTTATCAATCCTAAAACTATGAGCCCATCTCTTGCAATCTTTAATTATTTCTTCTTGACTGGAATCTCCTTCTGATTTTCCTTGATTGATTTTAGTATTTTTTTCTTCCCAAGATAAACTTAAGATAATAAGAGAAGGGTTGGGTTGGGTTACAATAAGTTTTATAACCATTTGTGGTGGAGAAGGAAGTGAAACTTCTTTGTTTGGACGGGATGACCACTGGAAAGGGAAAAGGGTAGAAGAATCAAGATGGGATGGGAGACTAGGAGATGGATAAGGGAACTCAAAATTTAGAGTAGAGTATAATGGGCTTGAATCATGACAACGTTGAAATGGTAAAACTTGGGAAGGAGATAAAGAAGAACAAAGAGCTGATGATTGACTTACCCATTGACATGGTTGTCTCATACTTTTATCATATGTTTCAATACCCTCGATTCATTTCATAAGTTGGGACATCATTTCAACATTGAAATCAAGATTTTATTGTGGGTTATAGTGCCTTGAAAAAGGACCTTCCCATGGAAAAGGTTCCCTGTAACCAATCATGAATGCCTTCATTTGTGCTGTAGCCCGAGTTCGAACCATAACAACCTGCATTCTTTGGATATTCTCTAGTAGACCAACATCCTCCATTTGACTGTTATCATCATATGCATACTCACATTCTTGATAGGTTCCATAGCCAAATTGGTTTTGGTATTTCTCATATAAGTAAGCATAATGGTTCTAAAACTGGTCATAGTGCTGATCTAGAGGAGTTATGAAGATCATTAGAGGCTGATTATACAAATGAAAGTGTGAACTCCACTGTAGGAATGAAGTCATAGATGCAAAAATTCATATAATGAAAGAAAATGAGAGATATGGAAAGAAAGATGAATGGAAATGGATGGAATAAAAATATGCAAAATCAGAGAATGTGTCATTCAAAACAAACGAAGTCTCCAGATGTGCTTTGTATGTGCCTCCAAAAGTTGAATCTTACCAAGAACACACCAAATTGATGAAATTAAGTGGTAATGTTCTTCAAAATGGTCCCACCGGGTGTGCCAGAACTGTTATCACTAAAATGTAGCACCATGGGTTTTTGGTTATGGATCCCTACCTTTTGGGAAACATTGGGTTATCTATCAAACTGTGGGACTTGCGAGCTTGAGATAATCCTATAGAGAAAGATGGCTCTTGCTCCTAAACTATCTTCCAAAAGATACTCTTAGTGCAAGAAAAGCTATCTAATCCTAACCTAACATTCCAATAGGTCAAGGATAGGGAATGCATAAAAATTAAGCCTACACTAAGAATGGTGATACACCAAGAAAAGGAGGTTGTTAATCAAGAATCCAACTTCTTGAAGTGGAGGAAGGAGAGCAATGGAAAGGGTGGAAAAAATACAACACAGTACATAGATAGATTCACACAGAAAACCACTTCAAAACCATCAAGCACAACTTCCAAAAAATTTAGTGAACTTTAGAAATATGTACAATATACCTGCAGTGAATGAAGGCAAGTTGAGGCAATAAAAACATGCAAAGGATGGATAAAATGAATCACATAAAATATTATATTGCTCCAAAAATATGCACAGTATAACAATAGCTAGAAAGAGCAAATAAAAATTCCATTACAAAGATTTGAGAGAAGGCTTGAGTTTCACATTTAAAACCCTTATAGAGAAGAAAGAGGGACGGAAAGAATAAAATGACCCCCCCCCCTTTTACCAATGAACCCCAGATTACAATATATAGAATGAGAAGGAGAGAAGAGTGAAATCCTAGAATATTTTTTCAACCACTTGTAAGATGCAAAATGAGGTGAAATGATGGAAATAGATCTACAAAATCACCCTCACACTGCCCCATGACTTGTAGTTGGAGCAAAGGATGGCCATACTTATTAATACATTCCTAACCACTTTCCAATTGCATGTTTGAACTGGAATCATTTTCTAAGAAATATACCCTCAAATATTCATCAATATCTGAATTTATTTGTTTTTTTGTGTTGGTCTCCAAAGCATGATTCCAACAACACCAATTTTGTGAAATTTCATTTATAAATGCTCAATTTATGAGCTTCTGAGTGTAGGTAGGTGATTTGGATTTTCCAGGCATTCTTTCATTTCCATGAGATTGAGAATTAAATCCCCTAGCTGAAAAATTCAATTTCATAAATTTCTCTTCTTCCCAATGTTTTGCATATGTTTTAAAATATATGTTCATGATTTTTCATTTAATTGGTGGGGCCTTAGTTGATTTGATTGATTTGTGGGGATGGTGTTTAATGTTTTAAAACATTTAATTGTGTCATCTCCACCAACTTGGCCGAGTTAGATATCTTAACGTATTTGCAAACCTTCTTGTTTGAGCACTGAGCTACCTTTAATGCTGACTCATTCACCTTGAATGTCGAGTCACTTTTGAACGTCATCCTCAACTTGAGCTACCTTTTTCCGATCCTTTTCTTATTGCTCTGACTTGGAGAAATTATTGCACTGGAGTCAACCTCTCCCCGCAATGCAGGATTACCCATCTCAATGCCTCTATGTGGTGATCCCCTATGACACCACAAGCACTGAGTTAAAGCCCCCCACATCAGGATATGGAGCTATGTTTTGACTAAGAAAATTTCTTATTATCAATCACTGACTTGGCATATGACTTGCTTCATTGTATTGAAATGGTGTGAAAATGGAGGTCCATGCCACATGGAGGATCCACGCGT
Source organism: Taxus chinensis (assembly GCA_019776745.2). NCBI lineage: Eukaryota > Viridiplantae > Streptophyta > Pinopsida > Cupressales > Taxaceae > Taxus > Taxus chinensis. The sequence goes on from CM034152.1 coordinate 678,774,728, forward strand.
GGTTGGGGTCTCCACCTCCCCTTACAATTTTTGGAAGTGCACCACAAGGACACATGGAGAGTCCCGCATTCCTTTCTTTGAATTCCATGCTACCTTTTAGAAGGCGAGTTCTTTGATTACTCTAATTTTCCTCTTCGACCCTTCAAAACAGCTCGGTCTCCTTTTTGTAGAGCTCGAATAACCATCGTGTAACTCGACCCATATTATTCAAATATCCCAATCCTATGCTATTGTGTATTAATAGCACTACCATGAACTTTAAGAGTTTATCATTATTGCAATGTATAGCTCGATCTCACTATTTGATGGAAAACTCAAGGAGCTCAATGTTCTCTGTAATCAACTCACTTCTTCGTACAAATTATCCACACTCCCACAAACAAGGCATGGTTTTGATTCTCCCATGGGGTCTCTATATGAATTCCCACCATGAACTCAGGCTCTAGTAGATATGGACTTGAAATTTGCCCTTGAAACAACCTGACCATGTTGGGGCTACTCAGTTTCATTGCTTTTGATCAAATCTCTATTAAATTATGGGCTCATCTTATGGCTTCGACTTGGTTCTCCATTCCTTATGCTAGGTACTTTCGACTTGTCATGTTTGGCTCATACAATGCATCTGGCCAATGCAACTCGGTCATTGCATTGCATTGGGAAATTTTTGGTGGCTCGGTCAAGCTATTGAATAGATCGACGTGCATAAAAAAATGACCAACTCGCCCATCCTGATATCGACTTGGTGAAGGAAGACAAAATATTGGTCACCATGTACAGGTTTGGGAAGCTCAATAATAGCTTGGTCCTCCACATGAGCTTGGTTCCCTTCTTATCATGAATTTGTTACCCTTCCTCAATGTATAACTCAGTGTATAATGAAGAAAACTCGACGAGATGGGTCTCCATGGCTAGCTCCTCCTTGACCCAAAATGTAATCCTTCTAAAAATATGTGATTTGGTGTTCCTTATGGTGATGAGAGTTTTATTTAGTAATTAGAGATGCTACCAAAAAAAATTCCAGGCTTGTAATCCCTTACCAAGTGGGTTCCATCAATTGATTATGATAACAAGCTTTCTTGTTATCAAATACCATGGTGAAATTTGATGACAGTTACATTAGTTAAATTTAGGGAACAATTTTAAGAGGTGCTCTTTACACGTCGATCTCGAGAGGCATTTGTCATATTTAGAGGGGGTTGTTTTGACCTTGAGAGAGAATGTATTCTCATTGTTTTCCTCTGTGATTGGGTGTCATAAATTGTAAATGCATGATAATAAGATTTCAATTTAGTTTTATTCAGCTTAAGATGGAACTAGACTATAATGAAATAAAAATGAGGTATTTTTGAGGTAGGTTTAATTGGAATGATTTTCTATTTGAAATGGTTTACATGGAAACAAATTAAATATTTTTAAAACTACTCTTTCACTGTTTTACTCAACCCAAAAATTATAGATGGAAGTTACGAAAGAATAGTTTATGAGAAAGGATAAAGAACCATGCATGTTAACTAGTAAGGTGATGTACAAGGAGCTACAGGTGAGTCCATTGACATTCCACAAGACTCCAAATCTCTCTAAGGAATTCCGTATAATAATTTTTGTGTACCATCAAATCCTCAATTTTTTTCCTTCTAAGATACCATTCTTGTCGAGGAGAATATGTTTCTTTCATACATCTTATCTGACACTTGTCATAACAATTATATGTTCCCACATTTAACATACATATCTCATTTTAAGGCTATTATTTTACACAGGAAGGAGTATTCTATAAAAAGAATGGATTTTGTCCTAATACACGTCCTTTTACTTTGCAAGAAAGTCTTCAGGGCCTTCTCATCACATCCAACTTATGCATATTGAGAAACCAACGCATTCCATGAGAATATATTTGTTTGAGAAATTCTAAAAAATACTTGATGTGCCTTGAAAGGATGCATTCCTTAAAGGCATTATGTCAAATAGTTCACATGTTGTTTCTATGCCTACCACATTTGGTGTTCCCACATACAGAGGAGACCCTTGCAGAGTTAGATAAATTATCTGTGAATATGAGTACAACAAATGTTTTATTTTATTTATCTTTTTTTCCTAAATTTGAGAGAGGAAATCATGCCTTTGAATTATTTACAACCCTCATCCAAAATGTACATGGCTACCTCTAAAAAATACAAAACAATATATTATATGGTCAACATACACTTTCTAAAAATGGTCATGTTTCCTTCAAGAAAATTTTCAAACCATCCATGTGCCTTACTGTGCGCTTCCAAAACAACATACATATATACCACTGTGCTTATAAATACAACTTATGAAAAATACTCTATCCTTATTCTTGATGTATGAATAATCAATGTTTCAAATCACCCATTTTAACTTAGGCTGCAGGAACTGGCTAAGGCAAAGAGGGACACAATGGGCCAAACAACTTGGGTTTTACACCTACATCTTTTCAACAAGACCAATGTGCTTAGACCTATATCCACATATTCCTTTAGAAATATATTAAAAAAACCTACCAATTCCAATGCCATCCATTATAAATCTCAACATAGCTCCATCTCACAACCAATGTATGCAGCTAGAAAAAGGGGGTAAAAAATAAAAGGAAGCTTCCGGTTTCATATGTGCCTATCAGTGCACTAACAACTAAAGAAAAAGATGGAAAACTGTTCCAAAACTCTTATTTTGGCACATATGGGAGAGTAATTGCTAGTAGAGGGGAGTGATGATACAAATTGCTAGCGAGGTCAACCCATACCCTGCAAAATTGACCTAACTCTTCATGTAACACTCCACCACCATCCATCAATTCTCCTGACACAAGTCTTCTCCCACATCATCTCCTTCTACCACCTCACCTACTACCATTTACAATCCACTGCCAACCCCATTTCTAAAAAAACATAATTATATAAATATTTTAAATTTAATTTTATTATTTCTGATTAAATAGATCCCATTACCGATGGGGCACTACCGTTAATATGAGATCTAAGTAACAACATAAACATAGCTAGAACAAGAGTACATGAGATAAAATTATGGAATGATTTTTACAAAAATCATCTATACCTTCAATGATGTCAAATAACCTAAAAATCCTAAGACAATTTTAAAAAAATGAAAATAAAGGAGGGCATCATTGTGATGTAATTTTTTTTTTATTAAAATGGGAAATATAAAAATTTGAGGTAGGAACACATGTTTAAAATACATAATGTGGTTTAAACAACAATGTAAAAAATAATAATGAATATGTATATTTGGGAATGCGAATATTTTCTATGTTAAACTCTCTTCAATATGTAAGGTTAAAAAATGAAATTGAATTATAGTAAAGATGTAGCCAAGAATATTATTTTGTATAATATGGACAACCTTAGGATTCTCCTGTGGGGTTGAGTCATTGTAACATGTACATCCTTTTGAGTAAGTTTGAAAATAGTGCCCTCTAGTGTTATCATGTTGTCTATGTGGGTCCATTCTTGTGTAAGTGTCCTTTTTGATGTTGAGTTACTCTATTTGAGCTTGAGCAGTGTCGTGTAACAAGAAATGAAAGTAAAAAAACTATTCTGGTAATTTTATTGTTGTTTTTGGGTGTGTAAATTGTGGGCATGACACATCCTATTTATTATTGTGTGCTTTCCATATCATGATTTAATTAAGGTGTAATTTTTTGGTGAACCCAATTTTGAATCAAATTTACTATTCAGCCCCTAAGGGCCTGAGTATTTATTTGTTTTCATTTTGTATATTCTTTATCTCTATTCTATTTTAGAGTAACAATTGGATTAATCAAAACCATCAAACATGTTGATATTTTTCCTCCTACTCACAATCCTCACATAATAAGCATGGCTTTGATGTAGCCTAGAATTCACTGTAAATAACCCAAGGCACGCTGGCACATCACTCAACCAGAACTAAGCACTCACTCAAAGCATGTAAGGGTACTAGGTCCCTCTTTAGAGTTGCTTGTCCAAAATGTAAGCATGATTGCTTATGCATATATCTAGATTTATAACAGACAGTAAATAATCCACAATGCATAAGCTAGATCTAGATCTAAACCATATGAAAGATTGACTAACTAATGATTATAATGAGATTTACCATTTAAGAACCATATTTAGTCACATATAATACCAATATCTAGTCAATCTGATCCATTATATTAAATACTACAAAAAAAAGAAGCTTCATACATCATAGTAATGTCATCATGAGTCATGCACGTGAACAAAACCAGCAACATAACTCTACAATAATCAGGAATATTCAAACCATGCAAATCAATACATATATAGGGATGGCGAATTTCCCTTCACCACCTATGCACCTTCAAAAAATAGGCTACATCTAACAATAGCCATGCACCCTTACATCAATGTACAAAAACATGTAACTGGTAATAATCAAAATAACTATCAAAAAAAATGAATGTTTGAATCACGCGCCCAACCCATATGTTATTTTAATAGACTTAGGCCATGTTTCCCATCCCAACATTACCCCACACATATGCTTAGATCAAGAATGAACAAATATGTGTAAACTAAAATAATGGGCTATAAAACTTATTCTTTGCATTGTGCCTTTGTTTTTTCTAGGATGTTTTTAATGACACCTTAACTCATACCTTCACGGCCTCCATCACGTCCATCTTCTCTATGATGAACTCTCTAATCATATGTTATTTTAATAGACTTAGGCCATGTTTCCCATCCCACTCCTTTTACATCCACTTGATATCAATCTCCTTATCTCTTCGATCATCTATAACTACTTTTATAGTCGCCGCTTTATCAATGTTCTATGGCACGTGACTTCTGTTGATCATTCTTGGATACCTAAAGGACCTCACCTTATTATTCTAGTGTCATTGTCTTAATTATTATACCTGGCACTGCACACATGCTCAAAACTAGATCCACTTTCTTTAATTCATCCTTCAAAGCCTACATAACAGACTCATAACTAGAAATCTTCCTTGTAACTATGGCCCACGATCTTGATGATTATTCTGTAGAATCCTTCGGTTTTTTTAGGTGCACTGGTCCTTCTAGAAGAAAACAAACTATTGTGAGAAAATAATGAAAGGCGGATGGGAAATCCCTTGGCACCTTCTCTTAAAAGTCTTTCCTTTTTTGCATAGTCTAATCAACTATCTGTTTGGCCATATTTATAAAATTTTGTGCTTCTATCACGACCTTATCCCACTCCTTTTACATCCACTTGATATCAATCTCCTTATCTCTTCGATCATCTATAAATACTTTTATAGTCGCCGCTTTATCAATGTTTTGGCACGCGACTTCTGTTGATATCTTGACGAGTGTATTGTTTGCTTGTTTATCTGATAATTATGTGGGCTTGATGGTTACATGTCAAGTGCAAGGTTCCCTTTCCATCCACCGAGACACACACAATTCCTCACATACATCAAATTTAGGCTCATTCATGTAAGTCTGCATGCTCTATGAAAACTGCTTACAAGTGTGTGTTGTTACCATTTCTGGGTCCATCCAATCCTAGCCATACAGCTTCTCCATAGGAAAGGTACTCTAAAAGAGGGCACAAATAATTTTAGTTGAGTCATCAATTTATCCCAGGTTCTAATTCCTTACCATATTATCTTCCTTATGCCCACTGGCATGCTCTTCAACATCTTCTTATGTAGTGGGGCCTACATCCTGTTGTGACTCCATGCCTACGCTCTCTCAATTTTCTCTCCTTATTCAGTTTCTTTCTCTCCTTGCATAGGTCATATAATTATCTCCATATCCCTACCACCATTGCTTTGGTCCCCTTCAGGTTCCTGGGAACTTATACGAGGACCACCTTCCTTATAATAAACCTTATCACTTATATCTTCATCATATTACATCTACAGACTAGGGGAAACCACCTCATTACTACGTGTTTTAGTGAGAGGAATTCTCCTCCTCACTATCTCTTACCAGTATATACTTCTGGTGCTTCTTTTGTTTCTCATCAAAAAAATTCATCGAAGTGGCTCATGGTGATCTTCTTACTAGTTGTGAAGTCCTCAGCGCCCATGTCCCTGGATGTGCACCTTTTTACGGTAAAACTCTCTATGTATGTGTTTCACCAACAAGTTTCATACGCATGAGAAAAATAGATAGGGTAAGGGTGAGGAGGAATACCTATGAATGGAGGTGGAAGGTAGAGTGCATGTGTTATGACTTCTCAATCGAGTGCTGATTGCAAGAACTTCCTTTTTGTTAGGAGGAACTACATATGAATACAAAAAAAGACCACAAGAGAAATATTAAACAATATATGTCAGTGGACTTCCTAGCATATTCTATATCCAAGAAGTGTGATACTTCCTAGATGGATGTCAATCCACCGTTTAATACAATTCAATGCAAGAAATGACATAAGTAAACAACATCCTAATGTAGTTGATATGATTTATGTGTCTCATTCAATTAAAATAAGAAAATGGAATCTAACAGGCTAGGTTATGATCAGATATGGAAGTCAGACATGTAAATAAGGTGGTTGGGACAGGTCAGGGTCAACTTTTGAGTGGTTTGGGTTATTTGGGTAAATGTTATGAGGTTGTTGTTATAGGAAGATTTACCAGATACATAAAATGATGTCAATCTGGTATGAATGATTTCAGTTGATAGGAGATTGATGAAAATTTAGGATAACCAACGTCGGTAGGGTCAGGCTGATAGAGACTCAATAAAGTTTGGTTTTGGTGATTCTCTGAGATTGCATAGAGAATGGAAAAAGAATGCTGAGGTTGATGATAGTGCTGGGAATACTCAAAGATGTTTGGATTTAGGTATGGAGAGCTGAAGTTGTAGGTGATTAAGTGGAGGGATTATCAAAAAGGTGAGAGGTGATGAGATGAAAAGGAGGCTAAAACTCCCAAATAGAGATAAAGAAACTGATCTAACTAAGTATAGAAAGATACACATCTAAATGTACTTACTTGTACTTATAGAATTGATGATTAGATGGAGGTGATGGTTAATCCATGGAACTAGTGGTTAGTACCGTGGTTTTGCTTCCCAGAATGTTATTGTGAATGCTTTCCTTTTAGATCAGTGCTTGATGCTTATTCAGGATGTCTAGATGTGCAAGAGTGCTCTTGTGTGTGCTTGCATACATATCGCTCTTCTCCAAAACTCAAATAATTATTCCAACCTTTGGAAAAAGGTTACCAAAGTGAATATATGGTAATCGAAGATGGTTTAGGGTGACCAGCATCAGTTTCGGGTTGACCGGCATCAGTTAAGGTAGGATATCCTAGGTTGTAAAAATATCAGATCCTGGCTATCTTTTGGTCAGTTTTGCCCGTTATTGCGGATCCAAAATGGATTTTTCCATGTAACTGTGCATGTGGTTAGACGAAGAATATACATTTAGTGTTAGGGTTAGACTAAGTCTTAGTTAGTTATGGTAAGTGGATATTGAGTCCTAGTTAGAAGGAAACATGCTAATAATAGGTCTATGACGAGGTGTCTAGGTGAGGTGGAAATTAGTTCAATTAAGGTAATTAAATAATGAATATTATGAGCATGGGCATTAATTTAACTATAGGTAATTAAATTATTATACATGTGGGGTGAAGGGGGAATGTGACCCGAATTTGGTGTCTACATTTTGCTCCTTTTTGTCACATAGCTTGTATTGGTAATCGATGTTGACAAAAATAGGAAGTGGTTACCCCATGTGTCGGTGAAGGTGACCCCCCTTAAACCAGACACTAATGAAGTGTAATACAAAATTGTTGAGTGATTTGAAAAATGTGTAGTTGGTGGAAGTGGAGGTAAGTGGGGAAGGGTATGAGTACTATGGGAAAGGGTGATGGTCAATTCAGGTAATAGGTAATAGGATTGGGTCAAGATTAGGTAATGGGTAATGACAATCCAACACATGCACACGTATACATTATAACACGGTACCAGGTTGAAGAGCTTGCAAACTCTACATTGTCCAAGGTAGATAGGTTTATCCAAACAAGGGTGAAGTGATTTAGGTATCCAAGGTATAGGATATGGTCCAAAAACACAACATAGGCCAGGTGCAGGAACAATTAGGTATGTTCCGGTACACCAAAGGGTTGGTTGAGATAAACAAATGACAATAGCAAGGT